>JAWMAG010000269.1:0-26431 GCA_037013455.1 Ceratitis rosa | reverse complement strand
TTTTGTCAGTTTTATTAAAAACCGAAGAAACTTATTGTATTGCATTTTGTTAGTTTTATTAAAAACTGATATAACTAACTTCATTGCAATTTGTTAGTTTTATTATAAATGGATATTTCTCACTGCTTAACATTTTGTCAGTTTTATTAAAAACCGAAGAAACTTATTGTATTGCATTTTGTTAGTTTTATTAAAAACTGATATAACTAACTTCATTGCAATTTGTTAGTTTTATTAAAAACTGATATAACTAACTGCAGTGCATTTTGTTAGTTTTATTATAAATGGATATTTCTCACTGCTTAACATTTTGTCAGTTTTATTAAAAACCGAAGAAACTTATTGTATTGCATTTTGTTAGTTTTATTAAAAACTGATATAACTAACTTCATTGCAATTTGTTAGTTTTATTATAAATGGATATTTCTCACTGCTTAACATTTTGTCAGTTTTATTAAAAACCGAAGAAACTTATTGTATTGCATTTTGTTAGTTTTATTAAAAACTGATATAACTAACTTCATTGCAATTTGTTAGTTTTATTAAAAACTGATATAACTAACTGCAGTGCATTTTGTTAGTTTTATTATAAATGGATATTTCTCACTGCTTAACATTTTGTCAGTTTTATTAAAAACCGAAGAAACTTATTGTATTGCATTTTGTTAGTTTTATTAAAAACTGATATAACTAACTTCATTGCAATTTGTTAGTTTTATTAAAAACTGATATAACTAACTGCAGTGCATTTTGTTAGTTTTATTATAAATGGATATTTCTCACTGCTTAACATTTTGTCAGTTTTATTAAAAACCGAAGAAACTTATTGTATTGCATTTTGTTAGTTTTATTAAAAACTGATATAACTAACTTCATTGCAATTTGTTAGTTTTATTAAAAACTGATATAACTAACTTCATTGCAATTTGTTAGTTTTATTATAAATGGATATTTCTCACTGCTTAACATTTTGTCAGTTTTATTAAAAACCGAAGAAACTTATTGTATTGCATTTTGTTAGTTTTATTAAAAACTGATATAACTAACTTCATTGCAATTTGTTAGTTTTATTAAAAACTGATATAACTAACTGCAGTGCATTTTGTTAGTTTTATTATAAATGGATATTTCTCACTGCTTAACATTTTGTCAGTTTTATTAAAAACCGAAGAAACTTATTGTATTGCATTTTGTTAGTTTTATTAAAAACTGATATAACTAACTTCATTGCAATTTGTTAGTTTTATTAAAAACTGATATAACTAACTTCATTGCAATTTGTTAGTTTTATTAAAAACTGATATAACTAACTGCAGTGCATTTTGTTAGTTTTATTATAAATGGATATTTCTCACTGCTTAACATTTTGTCAGTTTTATTAAAAACCGAAGAAACTTATTGTATTGCATTTTGTTAGTTTTATTAAAAACTGATATAACTAACTTCATTGCAATTTGTTAGTTTTATTAAAAACTGATATAACTAACTGCAGTGCATTTTGTTAGTTTTATTATAAATGGATATTTCTCACTGCTTAACATTTTGTCAGTTTTATTAAAAACCGAAGAAACTTATTGTATTGCATTTTGTTAGTTTTATTAAAAACTGATATAACTAACTTCATTGCAATTTGTTAGTTTTATTAAAAACTGATATAACTAACTTCATTGCAATTTGTTAGTTTTATTAAAAAACTGATATAACTAACTGCAGTGCATTTTGTTAGTTTTATTATAAATGGATATTTCTCACTGCTTAACATTTTGTCAGTTTTATTAAAAACCGAAGAAACTTATTGTATTGCATTTTGTTAGTTTTATTAAAAACTGATATAACTAACTTCATTGCAATTTGTTAGTTTTATTATAAATGGATATTTCTCACTGCTTAACATTTTGTCAGTTTTATTAAAAACCGAAGAAACTTATTGTATTGCATTTTGTTAGTTTTATTAAAAACTGATATAACTAACTTCATTGCAATTTGTTAGTTTTATTAAAAACTGATATAACTAACTGCAGTGCATTTTGTTAGTTTTATTATAAATGGATATTTCTCACTGCTTAACATTTTGTCAGTTTTATTAAAAACCGAAGAAACTTATTGTATTGCATTTTGTTAGTTTTATTAAAAACTGATATAACTAACTTCATTGCAATTTGTTAGTTTTATTATAAATGGATATTTCTCACTGCTTAACATTTTGTCAGTTTTATTAAAAACCGAAGAAACTTATTGTATTGCATTTTGTTAGTTTTATTAAAAACTGATATAACTAACTTCATTGCAATTTGTTAGTTTTATTATAAATGGATATTTCTCACTGCTTAACATTTTGTCAGTTTTATTAAAAACCGAAGAAACTTATTGTATTGCATTTTGTTAGTTTTATTAAAAACTGATATAACTAACTTCATTGCAATTTGTTAGTTTTATTATAAATGGATATTTCTCACTGCTTAACATTTTGTCAGTTTTATTAAAAACCGAAGAAACTTATTGTATTGCATTTTGTTAGTTTTATTAAAAACTGATATAACTAACTTCATTGCAATTTGTTAGTTTTATTAAAAACTGATATAACTAACTTCATTGCAATTTGTTAGTTTTATTAAAAACTGATATAACTAACTGCAGTGCATTTTTGTTATTTATTATAAATGGATATTTCTCACTGCTTAACATTTTGTCAGTTTTATTAAAAACCGAAGAAACTTATTGTATTGCATTTTGTTAGTTTTATTAAAAACTGATATAACTAACTTCATTGCAATTTGTTAGTTTTATTAAAAACTGATATAACTAACTTCATTGCAATTTGTTAGTTTTATTAAAAACTGATATAACTAACTGCAGTGCATTTTGTTAGTTTTATTATAAATGGATATTTCTCACTGCTTAACATTTTGTCAGTTTTATTAAAAACCGAAGAAACTTATTGTATTGCATTTTGTTAGTTTTATTAAAAACTGATATAACTAACTTCATTGCAATTTGTTAGTTTTATTATAAATGGATATTTCTCACTGCTTAACATTTTGTCAGTTTTATTAAAAACCGAAGAAACTTATTGTATTGCATTTTGTTAGTTTTATTAAAAACTGATATAACTAACTTCATTGCAATTTGTTAGTTTTATTATAAATGGATATTTCTCACTGCTTAACATTTTGTCAGTTTTATTAAAAACCGAAGAAACTTATTGTATTGCATTTTGTTAGTTTTATTAAAAACTGATATAACTAACTTCATTGCAATTTGTTAGTTTTATTAAAAACTGATATAACTAACTTCATTGCAATTTGTTAGTTTTATTAAAAACTGATATAACTAACTGCAGTGCATTTTGTTAGTTTTATTATAAATGGATATTTCTCACTGCTTAACATTTTGTCAGTTTTATTAAAAACCGAAGAAACTTATTGTATTGCATTTTGTTAGTTTTATTAAAAACTGATATAACTAACTTCATTGCAATTTGTTAGTTTTATTATAAATGGATATTTCTCACTGCTTAACATTTTGTCAGTTTTATTAAAAACCGAAGAAACTTATTGTATTGCATTTTGTTAGTTTTATTAAAAACTGATATAACTAACTTCATTGCAATTTGTTAGTTTTATTAAAAACTGATATAACTAACTGCAGTGCATTTTGTTAGTTTTATTATAAATGGATATTTCTCACTGCTTAACATTTTGTCAGTTTTATTAAAAACCGAAGAAACTTATTGTATTGCATTTTGTTAGTTTTATTAAAAACTGATATAACTAACTTCATTGCAATTTGTTAGTTTTTTTATAAATGGATATTTCTCACTGCTTAACATTTTGTCAGTTTTATTAAAAACCGAAGAAACTTATTGTATTGCATTTTGTTAGTTTTATTAAAAACTGATATAACTAACTTCATTGCAATTTGTTAGTTTTATTATAAATGGATATTTCTCACTGCTTAACATTTTGTCAGTTTTATTAAAAACCGAAGAAACTTATTGTATTGCATTTTGTTAGTTTTATTAAAAACTGATATAACTAACTTCATTGCAATTTGTTAGTTTTATTAAAAACTGATATAACTAACTTCATTGCAATTTGTTAGTTTTATTAAAAACTGATATAACTAACTGCAGTGCATTTTGTTAGTTTTATTATAAATGGATATTTCTCACTGCTTAACATTTTGTCAGTTTTATTAAAAACCGAAGAAACTTATTGTATTGCATTTTGTTAGTTTTATTAAAAACTGATATAACTAACTTCATTGCAATTTGTTAGTTTTTTTATAAATGGATATTTCTCACTGCTTAACATTTTGTCAGTTTTATTAAAAACCGAAGAAACTTATTGTATTGCATTTTGTTAGTTTTATTAAAAACTGATATAACTAACTTCATTGCAATTTGTTAGTTTTATTAAAAACTGATATAACTAACTTCATTGCAATTTGTTAGTTTTATTATAAATGGATATTTCTCACTGCTTAACATTTTGTCAGTTTTATTAAAAACCGAAGAAACTTATTGTATTGCATTTTGTTAGTTTTATTAAAAACTGATATAACTAACTTCATTGCAATTTGTTAGTTTTATTAAAAACTGATATAACTAACTTCATTGCAATTTGTTAGTTTTATTATAAATGGATATTTCTCACTGCTTAACATTTTGTCAGTTTTATTAAAAACCGAAGAAACTTATTGTATTGCATTTTGTTAGTTTTATTAAAAACTGATATAACTAACTTCATTGCAATTTGTTAGTTTTATTATAAATGGATATTTCTCACTGCTTAACATTTTGTCAGTTTTATTAAAAACCGAAGAAACTTATTGTATTGCATTTTGTTAGTTTTATTAAAAACTGATATAACTAACTTCATTGCAATTTGTTAGTTTTATTATAAATGGATATTTCTCACTGCTTAACATTTTGTCAGTTTTATTAAAAACCGAAGAAACTTATTGTATTGCATTTTGTTAGTTTTATTAAAAACTGATATAACTAACTTCATTGCAATTTGTTAGTTTTATTAAAAACTGATATAACTAACTTCATTGCAATTTGTTAGTTTTATTATAAATGGATATTTCTCACTGCTTAACATTTTGTCAGTTTTATTAAAAACCGAAGAAACTTATTGTATTGCATTTTGTTAGTTTTATTAAAAACTGATATAACTAACTTCATTGCAATTTGTTAGTTTTATTAAAAACTGATATAACTAACTTCATTGCAATTTGTTAGTTTTATTATAAATGGATATTTCTCACTGCTTAACATTTTGTCAGTTTTATTAAAAACCGAAGAAACTTATTGTATTGCATTTTGTTAGTTTTATTAAAAACTGATATAACTAACTTCATTGCAATTTGTTAGTTTTATTATAAATGGATATTTCTCACTGCTTAACATTTTGTCAGTTTTATTAAAAACCGAAGAAACTTATTGTATTGCATTTTGTTAGTTTTATTAAAAACTGATATAACTAACTTCATTGCAATTTGTTAGTTTTATTAAAAACTGATATAACTAACTTCATTGCAATTTGTTAGTTTTATTATAAATGGATATTTCTCACTGCTTAACATTTTGTCAGTTTTATTAAAAACCGAAGAAACTTATTGTATTGCATTTTGTTAGTTTTATTAAAAAACTGATATAACTAACTTCATTGCAATTTGTTAGTTTTATTATAAATGGATATTTCTCACTGCTTAACATTTTGTCAGTTTTATTAAAAACCGAAGAAACTTATTGTATTGCATTTTGTTAGTTTTATTAAAAACTGATATAACTAACTTCATTGCAATTTGTTAGTTTTATTAAAAACTGATATAACTAACTGCAGTGCATTTTGTTAGTTTTATTATAAATGGATATTTCTCACTGCTTAACATTTTGTCAGTTTTATTAAAAACCGAAGAAACTTATTGTATTGCATTTTGTTAGTTTTATTAAAAACTGATATAACTAACTTCATTGCAATTTGTTAGTTTTATTATAAATGGATATTTCTCACTGCTTAACATTTTGTCAGTTTTATTAAAAACCGAAGAAACTTATTGTATTGCATTTTGTTAGTTTTATTAAAAACTGATATAACTAACTTCATTGCAATTTGTTAGTTTTATTAAAAACTGATATAACTAACTGCAGTGCATTTTGTTAGTTTTATTATAAATGGATATTTCTCACTGCTTAACATTTTGTCAGTTTTATTAAAAACCGAAGAAACTTATTGTATTGCATTTTGTTAGTTTTATTAAAAACTGATATAACTAACTTCATTGCAATTTGTTAGTTTTATTAAAAACTGATATAACTAACTGCAGTGCATTTTGTTAGTTTTATTATAAATGGATATTTCTCACTGCTTAACATTTTGTCAGTTTTATTAAAAAACCGAAGAAACTTATTGTATTGCATTTTGTTAGTTTTATTAAAAACTGATATAACTAACTTCATTGCATTTTGTTAGTTTTATTAAAAACTGATATAACTAACTTCATTGCAATTTGTTAGTTTTATTAAAAACTGATATAACTAACTGCAGTGCATTTTGTTAGTTTTATTAAAAACTGATATAACTAACTTCATTGCAATTTGTTAGTTTTATTAAAAACTGATATAACTAACTGCAGTGCATTTTGTTAGTTTTATTATAAATGGATATTTCTCACTGCTTAACATTTTGTCAGTTTTATTAAAAACCGAAGAAACTTATTGTATTGCATTTTGTTAGTTTTATTAAAAACTGATATAACTAACTTCATTGCAATTTGTTAGTTTTATTAAAAACTGATATAACTAACTGCAGTGCATTTTGTTAGTTTTATTATAAATGGATATTTCTCACTGCTTAACATTTTGTCAGTTTTATTAAAAACCGAAGAAACTTATTGTATTGCATTTTGTTAGTTTTATTAAAAACTGATATAACTAACTTCATTGCAATTTGTTAGTTTTATTAAAAACTGATATAACTAACTGCAGTGCATTTTGTTAGTTTTATTATAAATGGATATTTCTCACTGCTTAACATTTTGTCAGTTTTATTAAAAACCGAAGAAACTTATTGTATTGCATTTTGTTAGTTTTATTAAAAACTGATATAACTAACTTCATTGCAATTTGTTAGTTTTATTAAAAACTGATATAACTAACTGCAGTGCATTTTGTTAGTTTTATTATAAATGGATATTTCTCACTGCTTAACATTTTGTCAGTTTTATTAAAAACCGAAGAAACTTATTGTATTGCATTTTGTTAGTTTTATTAAAAACTGATATAACTAACTTCATTGCAATTTGTTAGTTTTATTAAAAACTGATATAACTTATTGTATTGCATTTTGTTAGTTTTATTAAAAACTGATATAACTAACTTCATTGCAATTTGTTAGTTTTATTAAAAACTGATATAACTAACTGAAGTGCATTTTGTTAGTTTTATTAAAAACTGATATAACTAACTTCATTGCAATTTGTTAGTTTTATTAAAAACTGATATAACTAACTGCAGTGCATTTTGTTAGTTTTATTATAAATGGATATTTCTCACTGCTTAACATTTTGTCAGTTTTATTAAAAACCGAAGAAACTTATTGTATTGCATTTTGTTAGTTTTATTAAAAACTGATATAACTAACTTCATTGCAATTTGTTAGTTTTATTAAAAACTGATATAACTAACTTCATTGCAATTTGTTAGTTTTATTAAAAACTGATATAACTAACTGCAGTGCATTTTGTTAGTTTTATTATAAATGGATATTTCTCACTGCTTAACATTTTGTCAGTTTTATTAAAAACCGAAGAAACTTATTGTATTGCATTTTGTTAGTTTTATTAAAAACTGATATAACTAACTTCATTGCAATTTGTTAGTTTTATTAAAAACTGATATAACTAACTGCAGTGCATTTTGTTAGTTTTATTATAAATGGATATTTCTCACTGCTTAACATTTTGTCAGTTTTATTAAAAACCGAAGAAACTTATTGTATTGCATTTTGTTAGTTTTATTAAAAACTGATATAACTAACTTCATTGCAATTTGTTAGTTTTATTAAAAACTGATATAACTAACTGCAGTGCATTTTGTTAGTTTTATTATAAATGGATATTTCTCACTGCTTAACATTTTGTCAGTTTTATTAAAAACCGAAGAAACTTATTGTATTGCATTTTGTTAGTTTTATTAAAAACTGATATAACTAACTTCATTGCAATTTGTTAGTTTTATTAAAAACTGATATAACTAACTGCAGTGCAATTTTGTTAGTTTTATTATAAATGGATATTTCTCACTGCTTAACATTTTGTCAGTTTTATTAAAAACCGAAGAAACTTATTGTATTGCATTTTGTTAGTTTTATTAAAAACTGATATAACTAACTTCATTGCAATTTGTTAGTTTTATTAAAAACTGATATAACTAACTGCAGTGCATTTTGTTAGTTTTATTATAAATGGATATTTCTCACTGCTTAACATTTTGTCAGTTTTATTAAAAACCGAAGAAACTTATTGTATTGCATTTTGTTAGTTTTATTAAAAACTGATATAACTAACTTCATTGCAATTTGTTAGTTTTATTAAAAACTGATATAACTAACTGCAGTGCATTTTGTTAGTTTTATTATAAATGGATATTTCTCACTGCTTAACATTTTGTTAGTTTTATTAAAAACCGAAGAAACTTATTGTATTGCATTTTGTTAGTTTTATTAAAAACTGATATAACTAACTTCATTGCAATTTGTTAGTTTTATTAAAAACTGATATAACTAACTGCAGTGCATTTTGTTAGTTTTATTAAAAACTGATATAACTAACTTCATTGCAATTTGTTAGTTTTATTAAAAACTGATATAACTAACTGCAGTGCATTTTGTTAGTTTTATTATAAATGGATATTTCTCACTGCTTAACATTTTGTCAGTTTTATTAAAAACCGAAGAAACTTATTGTATTGCATTTTGTTAGTTTTATTAAAAACTGATATAACTAACTTCAGTGCAATTTGTTAGTTTTATTAAAAACTGATATAACTAACTTCATTGCAATTTGTTAGTTTTATTAAAAACTGATATAACTAACTGCAGTGCATTTTGTTAGTTTTATTATAAATGGATATTTCTCACTGCTTAACATTTTGTCAGTTTTATTAAAAACCGAAGAAACTTATTGTATTGCATTTTGTTAGTTTTATTAAAAACTGATATAACTAACTTCATTGCAATTTGTTAGTTTTATTAAAAACTGATATAACTAACTGCAGTGCATTTTGTTAGTTTTATTATAAATGGATATTTCTCACTGCTTAACATTTTGTCAGTTTTATTAAAAAACCGAAGAAACTTATTGTATTGCATTTTGTTAGTTTTATTAAAAACTGATATAACTAACTTCATTGCAATTTGTTAGTTTTATTAAAAACTGATATAACTAACTGCAGTGCATTTTGTTAGTTTTATTATAAATGGATATTTCTCACTGCTTAACATTTTGTCAGTTTTATTAAAAACCGAAGAAACTTATTGTATTGCATTTTGTTAGTTTTATTAAAAACTGATATAACTAACTTCATTGCAATTTGTTAGTTTTATTAAAAACTGATATAACTAACTGCAGTGCATTTTGTTAGTTTTATTATAAATGGATATTTCTCACTGCTTAACATTTTGTCAGTTTTATTAAAAACCGAAGAAACTTATTGTATTGCATTTTGTTAGTTTTATTAAAAACTGATATAACTAACTTCATTGCAATTTGTTAGTTTTATTAAAAACTGATATAACTAACTGCAGTGCATTTTGTTAGTTTTATTAAAAACTGATATAACTAACTTCATTGCAATTTGTTAGTTTTATTAAAAACTGATATAACTAACTGCAGTGCATTTTGTTAGTTTTATTAAAAAACTGATATAACTAACTTCATTGCAATTTGTTAGTTTTATTAAAAACTGATATAACTAACTGCAGTGCATTTTGTTAAGTTTATTATAAATGGATATTTCTCACTGCTTAACATTTTGTCAGTTTTATTAAAAACCGAAGAAACTTATTGTATTGCATTTTGTTAGTTTTATTAAAAACTGATATAACTAACTTCATTGCAATTTGTTAGTTTTATTAAAAACTGATATAACTAACTGCAGTGCATTTTGTTAGTTTTATTATAAATGGATATTTCTCACTGCTTAACATTTTGTCAGTTTTATTAAAAACCGAAGAAACTTATTGTATTGCATTTTGTTAGTTTTATTAAAAACTGATATAACTAACTTCATTGCAATTTGTTAGTTTTATTAAAAACTGATATAACTAACTGCAGTGCATTTTGTTAGTTTTATTATAAATGGATATTTCTCACTGCTTAACATTTTGTCAGTTTTATTAAAAACCGAAGAAACTTATTGTATTGCATTTTGTTAGTTTTATTAAAAAACTGATATAACTAACTTCATTGCAATTTGTTAGTTTTATTAAAAACTGATATAACTAACTGCAGTGCATTTTGTTAGTTTTATTATAAATGGATATTTCTCACTGCTTAACATTTTGTCAGTTTTATTAAAAACCGAAGAAACTTATTGTATTGCATTTTGTTAGTTTTATTAAAAACTGATATAACTAACTTCATTGCATTTTGTTAGTTTTATTAAAAACCGAAGAAACTTATTGTATTGCATTTTGTTAGTTTTATTAAAAACTGATATAACTAACTTCATTGCAATTTGTTAGTTTTATTAAAAACTGATATAACTAACTGCAGTGCATTTTGTTAGTTTTATTAAAAACTGATATAACTAACTTCATTGCAATTTGTTAGTTTTATTAAAAACTGATATAACTAACTGCAGTGCATTTTGTTAGTTTTATTATAAATGGATATTTCTCACTGCTTAACATTTTGTCAGTTTTATTAAAAACCGAAGAAACTTATTGTATTGCATTTTGTTAGTTTTATTAAAAACTGATATAACTAACTTCATTGCAATTTGTTAGTTTTATTAAAAACTGATATAACTAACTTCATTGCAATTTGTTAGTTTTATTAAAAACTGATATAACTAACTGCAGTGCATTTTGTTAGTTTTATTATAAATGGATATTTCTCACTGCTTAACATTTTGTCAGTTTTATTAAAAACCGAAGAAACTTATTGTATTGCATTTTGTTAGTTTTATTAAAAACTGATATAACTAACTTCATTGCAATTTGTTAGTTTTATTAAAAACTGATATAACTAACTGCAGTGCATTTTGTTAGTTTTATTATAAATGGATATTTCTCACTGCTTAACATTTTGTCAGTTTTATTAAAAACCGAAGAAACTTATTGTATTGCATTTTGTTAGTTTTATTAAAAACTGATATAACTAACTTCATTGCAATTTGTTAGTTTTATTAAAAACTGATATAACTAACTTCAGTGCATTTTTGTTAGTTTTATTAAAAACCGAAGAAACTTATTTATTGCATTTTGTTAGTTTTTATTAAAAACTGATATAACTAACTGCAGTGCATTTTGTTAGTTTTATTATAAATGGATATTTCTCACTGCTTAACATTTTGTCAGTTTTATTAAAAACCGAAGAAACTTATTGTATTGCATTTTGTTAGTTTTATTAAAAACTGATATAACTAACTTCATTGCAATTTGTTAGTTTTATTAAAAACTGATATAACTAACTTCATTGCATTTTGTTAGTTTTTATTAAAAACCGAAGAAACTTATTGTATTGCATTTTGTTAGTTTAAAACTGATATAACTAACTTCATTGCAATTTGTTAGTTTTATTAAAAACTGATATAACTAACTGCAGTGCATTTTGTTAGTTTTATTATAAATGGATATTTCTCACTGCTTAACATTTTGTCAGTTTTATTAAAAACCGAAGAAACTTATTGTATTGCATTTTGTTAGTTTTATTAAAAACTGATATAACTAACTTCATTGCAATTTGTTAGTTTTATTAAAAACTGATATAACTAACTTCATTGCATTTTGTTAGTTTTATTAAAAACCGAAGAAACTTATTGTATTGCATTTTGTTAGTTTTATTAAAAACTGATATAACTAACTTCATTGCAATTTGTTAGTTTTATTAAAAACTGATATAACTAACTGCAGTGCATTTTGTTAGTTTTATTATAAATGGATATTTCTCACTGCTTAACATTTTGTCAGTTTTATTAAAAACCGAAGAAACTTATTGTATTGCATTTTGTTAGTTTTATTAAAAACTGATATAACTAACTTCATTGCAATTTGTTAGTTTTATTAAAAACTGATATAACTAACTGCAGTGCATTTTGTTAGTTTTATTATAAATGGATATTTCTCACTGCTTAACATTTTGTCAGTTTTATTAAAAACCGAAGAAACTTATTGTATTGCATTTTGTTAGTTTTATTAAAAACTGATATAACTAACTTCATTGCAATTTGTTAGTTTTATTAAAAACTGATATAACTAACTTCATTGCATTTTGTTAGTTTTATTAAAAACCGAAGAAACTTATTGTATTGCATTTTGTTAGTTTTATTAAAAACTGATATAACTAACTTCATTGCAATTTGTTAGTTTTATTAAAAACTGATATAACTAACTGCAGTGCATTTTGTTAGTTTTATTATAAATGGATATTTCTCACTGCTTAACATTTTGTCAGTTTTATTAAAAACCGAAGAAACTTATTGTATTGCATTTTGTTAGTTTTATTAAAAACTGATATAACTAACTTCATTGCAATTTGTTAGTTTTATTAAAAACTGATATAACTAACTTCATTGCATTTTGTTAGTTTTATTAAAAACCGAAGAAACTTATTGTATTGCATTTTGTTAGTTTTATTAAAAACTGATATAACTAACTTCATTGCAATTTGTTAGTTTTATTAAAAACTGATATAACTAACTGCAGTGCATTTTGTTAGTTTTATTATAAATGGATATTTCTCACTGCTTAACATTTTGTCAGTTTTATTAAAAACCGAAGAAACTTATTGTATTGCATTTTGTTAGTTTTATTAAAAACTGATATAACTAACTTCATTGCAATTTGTTAGTTTTATTAAAAACTGATATAACTAACTTCATTGCATTTTGTTAGTTTTATTAAAAACCGAAGAAACTTATTGTATTGCATTTTGTTAGTTTTATTAAAAACTGATATAACTAACTTCATTGCAATTTGTTAGTTTTATTAAAAACTGATATAACTAACTGCAGTGCATTTTGTTAGTTTTATTATAAATGGATATTTCTCACTGCTTAACATTTTGTCAGTTTTATTAAAAACCGAAGAAACTTATTGTATTGCATTTTGTTAGTTTTATTAAAAACTGATATAACTAACTTCATTGCAATTTGTTAGTTTTATTAAAAACTGATATAACTAACTTCATTGCATTTTGTTAGTTTTATTAAAAACCGAAGAAACTTATTGTATTGCATTTTGTTAGTTTTATTAAAAACTGATATAACTAACTTCATTGCAATTTGTTAGTTTTATTAAAAACTGATATAACTAACTGCAGTGCATTTTGTTAGTTTTATTATAAATGGATATTTCTCACTGCTTAACATTTTGTCAGTTTTATTAAAAACCGAAGAAACTTATTGTATTGCATTTTGTTAGTTTTATTAAAAACTGATATAACTAACTTCATTGCAATTTGTTAGTTTTATTAAAAACTGATATAACTAACTTCATTGCATTTTGTTAGTTTTATTAAAAACCGAAGAAACTTATTGTATTGCATTTTGTTAGTTTTATTAAAAACTGATATAACTAACTTCATTGCAATTTGTTAGTTTTATTAAAAACTGATATAACTAACTGCAGTGCATTTTGTTAGTTTTATTATAAATGGATATTTCTCACTGCTTAACATTTTGTCAGTTTTATTAAAAACCGAAGAAACTTATTGTATTGCATTTTGTTAGTTTTATTAAAAACTGATATAACTAACTTCATTGCAATTTGTTAGTTTTATTAAAAACTGATATAACTAACTTCATTGCATTTTGTTAGTTTTATTAAAAACCGAAGAAACTTATTGTATTGCATTTTGTTAGTTTTATTAAAAACTGATATAACTAACTTCATTGCAATTTGTTAGTTTTATTAAAAACTGATATAACTAACTGCAGTGCATTTTGTTAGTTTTATTATAAATGGATATTTCTCACTGCTTAACATTTTGTCAGTTTTATTAAAAACCGAAGAAACTTATTGTATTGCATTTTGTTAGTTTTATTAAAAACTGATATAACTAACTTCATTGCAATTTGTTAGTTTTATTAAAAACTGATATAACTAACTTCATTGCATTTTGTTAGTTTTATTAAAAACCGAAGAAACTTATTGTATTGCATTTTGTTAGTTTTATTAAAAACTGATATAACTAACTTCATTGCAATTTGTTAGTTTTATTAAAAACTGATATAACTAACTGCAGTGCATTTTGTTAGTTTTATTATAAATGGATATTTCTCACTGCTTAACATTTTGTCAGTTTTATTAAAAACCGAAGAAACTTATTGTATTGCATTTTGTTAGTTTTATTAAAAACTGATATAACTAACTTCATTGCAATTTGTTAGTTTTATTAAAAACTGATATAACTAACTTCATTGCATTTTGTTAGTTTTATTAAAAACCGAAGAAACTTATTGTATTGCAATTTGTTAGTTTTATTAAAAACTGATATAACTAACTGCAGTGCATTTTGTTAGTTTTATTATAAATGGATATTTCTCACTGCTTAACATTTTGTCAGTTTTATTAAAAACCGAAGAAACTTATTGTATTGCATTTTGTTAGTTTTATTAAAAACTGATATAACTAACTTCATTGCAATTTGTTAGTTTTATTAAAAACTGATATAACTAACTTCATTGCATTTTGTTAGTTTTATTAAAAACCGAAGAAACTTATTGTATTGCATTTTGTTAGTTTTATTAAAAACTGATATAACTAACTTCATTGCAATTTGTTAGTTTTATTAAAAACTGATATAACTAACTGCAGTGCATTTTGTTAGTTTTATTATAAATGGATATTTCTCACTGCTTAACATTTTGTCAGTTTTATTAAAAACCGAAGAAACTTATTGTATTGCATTTTGTTAGTTTTATTAAAAACTGATATAACTAACTTCATTGCAATTTGTTAGTTTTATTAAAAACTGATATAACTAACTGCAGTGCAATTTGTTAGTTTTATTAAAAACTGATATAACTAACTTCATTGCAATTTGTTAGTTTTATTAAAAACTGATATAACTAACTGCAGTGCATTTTGTTAGTTTTATTATAAATGGATATTTCTCACTGCTTAACATTTTGTCAGTTTTATTAAAAACCGAAGAAACTTATTGTATTGCATTTTGTTAGTTTTATTAAAAACTGATATAACTAACTTCATTGCAATTTGTTAGTTTTATTAAAAACTGATATAACTAACTTCATTGCATTTTGTTAGTTTTATTAAAAACCGAAGAAACTTATTGTATTGCATTTTGTTAGTTTTATTAAAAACTGATATAACTAACTTCATTGCAATTTGTTAGTTTTATTAAAAACTGATATAACTAACTGCAGTGCATTTTGTTAGTTTTATTAAAAACTGATATAACTAACTTCATTGCAATTTGTTAGTTTTATTAAAAACTGATATAACTAACTGCAGTGCATTTTGTTAGTTTTATTATAAATGGATATTTCTCACTGCTTAACATTTTGTCAGTTTTATTAAAAACCGAAGAAACTTATTGTATTGCATTTTGTTAGTTTTATTAAAAACTGATATAACTAACTTCATTGCAATTTGTTAGTTTTATTAAAAACTGATATAACTAACTTCATTGCAATTTGTTAGTTTTATTAAAAACTGATATAACTAACTGCAGTGCATTTTGTTAGTTTTATTATAAATGGATATTTCTCACTGCTTAACATTTTGTCAGTTTTATTAAAAACCGAAGAAACTTATTGTATTGCATTTTGTTAGTTTTATTAAAAACTGATATAACTAACTTCATTGCAATTTGTTAGTTTTATTAAAAACTGATATAACTAACTGCAGTGCATTTTGTTAGTTTTATTATAAATGGATATTTCTCACTGCTTAACATTTTGTCAGTTTTATTAAAAACCGAAGAAACTTATTGTATTGCATTTTGTTAGTTTTATTAAAAACTGATATAACTAACTTCATTGCAATTTGTTAGTTTTATTAAAAACTGATATAACTAACTGCAGTGCATTTTGTTAGTTTTATTATAAATGGATATTTCTCACTGCTTAACATTTTGTTAGTTTTATTAAAAACCGAAGAAACTTATTGTATTGCATTTTGTTAGTTTTATTAAAAACTGATATAACTAACTTCATTGCAATTTGTTAGTTTTATTAAAAACTGATATAACTAACTGCAGTGCATTTTGTTAGTTTTATTAAAAACTGATATAACTAACTTCATTGCAATTTGTTAGTTTTATTAAAAACTGATATAACTAACTGCAGTGCATTTTGTTAGTTTTATTATAAATGGATATTTCTCACTGCTTAACATTTTGTCAGTTTTATTAAAAACCGAAGAAACTTATTGTATTGCATTTTGTTAGTTTTATTAAAAACTGATATAACTAACTGCAGTGCAATTTGTTAGTTTTATTAAAAACTGATATAACTAACTTCATTGCAATTTGTTAGTTTTATTAAAAACTGATATAACTAACTGCAGTGCATTTTGTTAGTTTTATTATAAATGGATATTTCTCACTGCTTAACATTTTGTCAGTTTTATTAAAAACCGAAGAAACTTATTGTATTGCATTTTGTTAGTTTTATTAAAAACTGATATAACTAACTTCATTGCAATTTGTTAGTTTTATTAAAAACTGATATAACTAACTGCAGTGCATTTTGTTAGTTTTATTATAAATGGATATTTCTCACTGCTTAACATTTTGTCAGTTTTATTAAAAACCGAAGAAACTTATTGTATTGCATTTTGTTAGTTTTATTAAAAACTGATATAACTAACTTCATTGCAATTTGTTAGTTTTATTAAAAACTGATATAACTAACTGCAGTGCATTTTGTTAGTTTTATTATAAATGGATATTTCTCACTGCTTAACATTTTGTCAGTTTTATTAAAAACCGAAGAAACTTATTGTATTGCATTTTGTTAGTTTTATTAAAAACTGATATAACTAACTTCATTGCAATTTGTTAGTTTTATTAAAAACTGATATAACTAACTGCAGTGCATTTTGTTAGTTTTATTATAAATGGATATTTCTCACTGCTTAACATTTTGTCAGTTTTATTAAAAACCGAAGAAACTTATTGTATTGCATTTTGTTAGTTTTATTAAAAACTGATATAACTAACTTCATTGCAATTTGTTAGTTTTATTAAAAACTGATATAACTAACTGCAGTGCATTTTGTTAGTTTTATTATAAATGGATATTTCTCACTGCTTAACATTTTGTCAGTTTTATTAAAAACCGAAGAAACTTATTGTATTGCATTTTGTTAGTTTTATTAAAAACTGATATAACTAACTTCATTGCAATTTGTTAGTTTTATTAAAAACTGATATAACTAACTGCAGTGCATTTTGTTAGTTTTATTATAAATGGATATTTCTCACTGCTTAACATTTTGTCAGTTTTATTAAAAACCGAAGAAACTTATTGTATTGCATTTTGTTAGTTTTATTAAAAACTGATATAACTAACTTCATTGCAATTTGTTAGTTTTATTAAAAACTGATATAACTAACTGCAGTGCATTTTGTTAGTTTTATTATAAATGGATATTTCTCACTGCTTAACATTTTGTCAGTTTTATTAAAAACCGAAGAAACTTATTGTATTGCATTTTGTTAGTTTTATTAAAAACTGATATAACTAACTGCAGTGCATTTTGTTAGTTTTATTATAAATGGATATTTCTCACTGCTTAACATTTTGTCAGTTTTATTAAAAACCGAAGAAACTTATTGTATTGCATTTTGTTAGTTTTATTAAAAACTGATATAACTAACTTCATTGCAATTTGTTAGTTTTATTAAAAACTGATATAACTAACTGCAGTGCATTTTGTTAGTTTTATTATAAATGGATATTTCTCACTGCTTAACATTTTGTCAGTTTTATTAAAAACCGAAGAAACTTATTGTATTGCATTTTGTTAGTTTTATTAAAAACTGATATAACTAACTTCATTGCAATTTGTTAGTTTTATTATAAATGGATATTTCTCACTGCTTAACATTTTGTCAGTTTTATTAAAAACCGAAGAAACTTATTGTATTGCATTTTGTTAGTTTTATTAAAAACTGATATAACTAACTGCAGTGCATTTTGTTAGTTTTATTAAAAACTGATATAACTAACTGCAGTGCATTTTGTTAGTTTTATTATAAATGGATATTTCTCACTGCTTAACATTTTGTCAGTTTTATTAAAAACCGAAGAAACTTATTGTATTGCATTTTGTTAGTTTTATTAAAAACTGATATAACTAACTTCATTGCAATTTGTTAGTTTTATTATAAATGGATATTTCTCACTGCTTAACATTTTGTCAGTTTTATTAAAAACCGAAGAAACTTATTGTATTGCATTTTGTTGGTTTTATTAAAAACTGATATAACTAACTGCAGTGCATTTTGTTAGTTTTATTAAAAACTGATATAACTAACTGCAGTGCATTTTGTTAGTTTTATTATAAATGGATATTTCTCACTGCTTAACATTTTGTCAGTTTTATTAAAAACCGAAGAAACTTATTGTATTGCATTTTGTTAGTTTTATTAAAAACTGATATAACTAACTGCAGTGCATTTTGTTAGTTTTATTATAAATGGATATTTCTCACTGCTTAACATTTTGTCAGTTTTATTAAAAACCGAAGAAACTTATTGTATTGCATTTTGTTAGTTTTATTAAAAACTGATATAACTAACTGCAGTGCATTTTGTTAGTTTTATTATAAATGGATATTTCTCACTGCTTAACATTTTGTCAGTTTTATTAAAAACCGAAGAAACTTATTGTATTGCATTTTGTTAGTTTTATTAAAAACTGATATAACTAACTTCATTGCAATTTGTTAGTTTTATTATAAATGGATATTTCTCACTGCTTAACATTTTGTCAGTTTTATTAAAAACCGAAGAAACTTATTGTATTGCATTTTGTTAGTTTTATTAAAAACCGAAGAAACTTATTGTATTGCATTTTGTTAGTTTTATTAAAAACTGATATAACTAACTGCAGTGCATTTTGTTAGTTTTATTATAAATGGATATTTCTCACTGCTTAACATTTTGTCAGTTTTATTAAAAACCGAAGAAACTTATTGTATTGCATTTTGTTAGTTTTATTAAAAACTGATATAACTAACTGCAGTGCATTTTGTTAGTTTTATTAAAAACTGATATAACTAACTGCAGTGCATTTTGTTAGTTTTATTATAAATGGATATTTCTCACTGCTTAACATTTTGTCAGTTTTATTAAAAACCGAAGAAACTTATTGTATTGCATTTTGTTAGTTTTATTAAAAACTGATATAACTAACTGCAGTGCATTTTGTTAGTTTTATTATAATGGATATTTCTCACTGCTTAACATTTTGTCAGTTTTATTAAAAACCGAAGAAACTTATTGTATTGCATTTTGTTAGTTTTATTAAAAACTGATATAACTAACTTCATTGCAATTTGTTAGTTTTATTATAAATGGATATTTCTCACTGCTTAACATTTTGTCAGTTTTATTAAAAACCGAAGAAACTTATTGTATTGCATTTTGTTAGTTTTATTAAAAACTGATATAACTAACTTGCAGTGCATTTTGTTAGTTTTATTAAAAACTGATATAACTAACTGCAGTGCATTTTGTTAGTTTTATTATAAATGGATATTTCTCACTGCTTAACATTTTGTCAGTTTTATTAAAAACCGAAGAAACTTATTGTATTGCATTTTGTTAGTTTTATTAAAAACTGATATAACTAACTGCAGTGCATTTTGTTAGTTTTATTATAAATGGATATTTCTCACTGCTTAACATTTTGTCAGTTTTATTAAAAACCGAAGAAACTTATTGTATTGCATTTTGTTAGTTTTATTAAAAACTGATATAACTAACTTCATTGCAATTTGTTAGTTTTATTATAAATGGATATTTCTCACTGCTTAACATTTTGTCAGTTTTATTAAAAACCGAAGAAACTTATTGTATTGCATTTTGTTAGTTTTATTAAAAACTGATATAACTAACTGCAGTGCATTTTGTTAGTTTTATTATAAATGGATATTTCTCACTGCTTAACATTTTGTCAGTTTTATTAAAAACCGAAGAAACTTATTGTATTGCATTTTGTTAGTTTTATTAAAAACTGATATAACTAACTTCATTGCAATTTGTTAGTTTTATTATAAATGGATATTTCTCACTGCTTAACATTTTGTCAGTTTTATTAAAAACCGAAGAAACTTATTGTATTGCATTTTGTTAGTTTTATTAAAAACTGATATAACTAACTGCAGTGCATTTTGTTAGTTTTATTATAAATGGATATTTCTCACTGCTTAACATTTTGTCAGTTTTATTAAAAACCGAAGAAACTTATTGTATTGCATTTTGTTAGTTTTATTAAAAACTGATATAACTAACTTCATTGCAATTTGTTAGTTTTATTATAAATGGATATTTCTCACTGCTTAACATTTTGTCAGTTTTATTAAAAACCGAAGAAACTTATTGTATTGCATTTTGTTAGTTTTATTAAAAACTGATATAACTAACTGCAGTGCATTTTGTTAGTTTTATTATAAATGGATATTTCTCACTGCTTAACATTTTGTCAGTTTTATTAAAAACCGAAGAAACTTATTGTATTGCATTTTGTTAGTTTTATTAAAAACTGATATAACTAACTTCATTGCAATTTGTTAGTTTTATTATAAATGGATATTTCTCACTGCTTAACATTTTGTCAGTTTTATTAAAAACCGAAGAAACTTATTGTATTGCATTTTGTTAGTTTTATTAAAAACTGATATAACTAACTGCAGTGCATTTTGTTAGTTTTATTATAAATGGATATTTCTCACTGCTTAACATTTTGTCAGTTTTATTAAAAACCGAAGAAACTTATTGTATTGCATTTTGTTAGTTTTATTAAAAACTGATATAACTAACTTCATTGCAATTTGTTAGTTTTATTATAAATGGATATTTCTCACTGCTTAACATTTTGTCAGTTTTATTAAAAACCGAAGAAACTTATTGTATTGCATTTTGTTAGTTTTATTAAAAACTGATATAACTAACTTCATTGCAATTTGTTAGTTTTATTATAAATGGATATTTCTCACTGCTTAACATTTTGTCAGTTTTATTAAAAACCGAAGAAACTTATTGTATTGCATTTTGTTAGTTTTATTAAAAACTGATATAACTAACTTCATTGCAATTTGTTAGTTTTATTATAAATGGATATTTCTCACTGCTTAACATTTTGTCAGTTTTATTAAAAACCGAAGAAACTTATTGTTTTATTAAAAACTGATATAACTAACTTCATTGCAATTTTGTTAGTTTATTATAAATGGATATTTCTCACTGCTTAACATTTGTCAGTTTTATTAAAACCGAAGAAACTTATTGTATTGCATTTTGTTAGTTTTATTAAAAACTGATATAACTAACTTCATTGCAATTTGTTAGTTTTATTATAAATGGATATTTCTCACTGCTTAACATTTTGTCAGTTTTATTAAAAACCGAAGAAACTTATTGTATTGCTTTTGTTAGTTTTATTAAAAACTGATATAACTAACTGCAGTGCATTTTGTTAGTTTTATTATAAATGGATATTTCTCACTGCTTAACATTTTGTCAGTTTTATTAAAAACCGAAGAAACTTATTGTATTGCATTTTGTTAGTTTTATTAAAAACTGATATAACTAACTTCATTGCAATTTGTTAGTTTATTATAAATGGATATTTCTCACTGCTTAACATTTTGTCAGTTTTATTAAAAACCGAAGAAACTTATTGTATTGCATTTTTGTTAGTTTTATTAAAAACTGATATAACTAACTTCATTGCATTTTGTTAGTTTTATTATAAATGGATATTTCTCACTGCTTAACATTTTGTCAGTTTTATTAAAAACCGAAGAAACTTATTGTATTGCATTTTGTTAGTTTTATTAAAAACTGATATAACTAACTTCATTGCAATTTGTTAGTTTTATTATAAATGGATATTTCTCACTGCTTAACATTTTGTCAGTTTTATTAAAAACCGAAGAAACTTATTGTATTGCATTTTGTTAGTTTTATTAAAAACTGATATAACTAACTTCATTGCAATTTGTTAGTTTTATTATAAATGGATATTTCTCACTGCTTAACATTTTGTCAGTTTTATTAAAAACCGAAGAAACTTATTGTATTGCATTTTGTTAGTTTTTTAAAAACTGATATAACTAACTGCAGTGCATTTTGTTAGTTTTATTATAATGGATATTTCTCACTGCTTAACATTTTGTCAGTTTTATTAAAAACCGAAGAAACTTATTGTATTGCATTTTGTTAGTTTTATTAAAACTGATATAACTAACTTCATTGCAATTTGTTAGTTTTATTATAAATGGATATTTCTCACTGCTTAACATTTTGTCAGTTTTATTAAAAACCGAAGAAACTTATTGTATTGCATTTTGTTAGTTTTATTAAAAACTGATATAACTAACTTCATTGCAATTTGTTAGTTTTATTATAAATGGATATTTCTCACTGCTTAACATTTTGTCAGTTTTATTAAAAACCGAAGAAACTTATTGTATTGCATTTTGTTAGTTTTATTAAAAACTGATATAACTAACTGCAGTGCATTTTGTTAGTTTATTATAAATGGATATTTCTCACTGCTTAACATTTTGTCAGTTTTATTAAAAACCGAAGAAACTTATTGTATTGCATTTTGTTAGTTTTATTAAAACTGATATAACTAACTTCATTGCAATTTGTTAGTTTTATTATAAATGGATATTTCTCACTGCTTAACATTTTGTCAGTTTTATTAAAAACCGAAGAAACTTATTGTATTGCATTTTGTTAGTTTTATTAAAAACTGATATAACTAACTTCATTGCAATTTGTTAGTTTTATTATAAATGGATATTTCTCACTGCTTAACATTTTGTCAGTTTTATTAAAAACCGAAGAAACTTATGTATTGCATTTTGTTAGTTTTATTAAAAACTGATATAACTAACTGCAGTGCATTTTGTTAGTTTTATTATAAATGGATATTCTCACTGCTTAACATTTTGTCAGTTTTATTAAAAACCGAAGAAACTTATTGTATTGCATTTTGTTAGTTTTATTAAAACTGATATAACTAACTTCATTGCAATTTGTTAGTTTTATTATAAATGGATATTTCTCACTGCTTAACATTTTGTCAGTTTTATTAAAAACCGAGAAACTTATTGTATTGCATTTTGTTAGTTTTATTAAAAACTGATATAACTAACTTCATTGCAATTTGTTAGTTTTATTATAAATGGATATTTCTCACTGCTTAACATTTTTGTCAGTTTTATTAAAAACCGAAGAACTTATTGTATTGCATTTTGTTAGTTTTATTAAAAACTGATATAACTAACTGCAGTGCATTTGTTAGTTTTATTATAAATGGATATTTCTCACTGCTTAACATTTTGTCAGTTTTATTAAAACCGAAGAAACTTATTGTATTGCATTTTGTTAGTTTTATTAAAAACTGATATAACTAACTGCAGTGCATTTTGTTAGTTTTATTATAAATGGATATTTCTCACTGCTTAACATTTTGTCAGTTTATTAAAAACCGAAGAAACTTATTGTATTGCATTTTGTTAGTTTTATTAAAAACTGATATAACTAACTTCATTGCAATTTGTTAGTTTTATTATAAATGGATATTTCTCACTGCTTAACATTTTGTCAGTTTTATTAAAAACCGAAGAAACTTATTGTATTGCAATTTTGTTAGTTTTATTAAAAACTGATATAACTAACTGCAGTGCATTTTGTTAGTTTTATTATAAATGGATATTTCTCACTGCTTAACATTTTGTCAGTTTATTAAAAACCGAAGAAACTTATTGTATTGCATTTTGTTAGTTTTATTAAAAACTGATATAACTAACTGCAGTGCATTTTGTTAGTGTTATTATAAATGGATATTTCTCACTGCTTAACATTTTGTCAGTTTATTAAAACCGAAGAAACTTATTGTATTGCATTTTGTTAGTTTTATTAAAAACTGATATAACTAACTGCAGTGCATTTTGTTAGTTTTATTATAAATGGATATTTCTCACGCTTAACATTTTGTCAGTTTTATTAAAAACCGAGAGAAACTTATTGTATTGCATTTGTTAGTTTTATTAAAAACTGATATAACTAACTGCAGTGCACTTTGTTAGTTTTATTATAAATGGATATTTCTCACTGCCTTACATTTTGTCAGTTTTATTAAAAACCGAAGAAACTTATTGTATTGCATTTTTGTTAGTTTATTAAAACTGATATAACAACTTCATTGCAATTTGTTAGTTTTATTATAAATGGATATTTCTCACTGCTTAACATTTTGTCAGTTTTATTAAAAACCGAAGAAACTTATTGTATTGCAGTTTGTTAGTTTTATTAAAAACTGATATAACTAACTGCAGTGCATTTGTTAGTTTTATTATAAATGGATATTTCTCACTGCTTAACATTTTGTCAGTTTTTATTAAAAACCGAAGAAACTTATTGTATTGCATTTTGGTTAGTTTATTAAAAACTGATATAACTAACTTCATTGCAATTTGTTAGTTTTATTATAAATGGATATTTCTCACTGCTTAACATTTTTGTCAGTTTATTAAAAACCGAAGAAACTTATTGTATTGCATTTGTTAGTTTTATTAAAAACTGATATAACTAACTGCATTGCATTTGTTAGTTTTATTATAAATGGATATTTCTCACTGCTTAACATTTTGTCAGTTTTATTAAAAACCGAAGAAACTTATTGTATTGCATTTTGTTAGTTTTATTAAAAACTGATATAACTAACTGCAGTGCATTTTGTTAGTTTTATTATAAAATGGATATTTCTCACTGCTTAACATTTGTCAGTTTTATTAAAACCGAAGAAACTTATTGTATTGCATTTTGTTAGTTTATTAAAACTGATATAACTAACTTCATTGCAATTTGTTAGTTTATTATAAATGGATATTTCTCACTGCTTAACATTTTGTCAGTTTTATTAAAAACCGAAGAAACTTATTGTATTTCATTTTGTTAGTTTTATTAAAAACTGATATAACTAACTGCAGTGCATTTTGTTAGTTTTATTATAAATGGATATTTCTCACTGCTTAACATTTTGTCAGTTTATTAAAAACCGAAGAAACTTATTGTATTGCATTTTGTTAGTTTTATTAAAAACTGATATACTAACTGCAGTGCATTTTGTTAGTTTTATTATAAATGGATATTTCTCACTGCTTAACATTTTGTCAGTTTTATTAAAAACCGAAGAAACTTATTGTATTGCATTTGTTAGTTTTATTAAAAACTGAATATAACTAACTTCATTGCAATTTGTTAGTTTTATTATAAATGGATATTTCTCACTGCTTAACATTTTGTCAGTTTTATTAAAAACCGAAGAAACTTATTGTATTGCATTTTGTTAGTTTATTAAAAACTGATATAACTAACTTCATTGCATTTTGTTAGTTTTATTAAAAACTGATATAACTAACTTCATTGCAATTTGTTAGTTTTATTATAAATGGATATTTCTCACTGCTTAACATTTTGTCAGTTTTATTAAAAACGAAGAAACTTATGTATTGCATTTGTTAGTTTTATTAAAAACTGATATAACTAACTGCAGTGCATTTTGTTAGTTTTATTAATAACTAACTGCAGTGCATTTTGTTAGTTTTATTATAAATGGATATTTCTCACTGCTTAACATTTTGTCAGTTTTATTAAAAACCGAAGAAACTTATTGTATTGCATTTTGTTAGTTTTATTAAAAACTGATATAACTAACTTCAGTGCAATTTGTTAGTTTTATTATAAATGGATATTTCTCACTGCTTAACATTTTGTCAGTTTTATTAAAAACCGAAGAAACTTATTGTATTGCATTTTGTTAGTTTTATTAAAAACTGATATAACTAACTTCAGTGCAATTTGTTAGTTTTATTATAAATGGATATTTCTCACTGCTTAACATTTTGTCAGTTTTATTAAAAACCGAAGAAACTTATTGTATTGCATTTTGTTAGTTTTATTAAAAACTGATATAACTAACTGCAGT
>JAWMAG010000268.1:0-42148 GCA_037013455.1 Ceratitis rosa | reverse complement strand
GCATTGCATATGTTTAGTTTTATTAAAAACTGATATAACTCAGTGCATTGCATTTTGTTAGTTTTATTAAAAACTGATATAACTTAAAGCATTGCATATGGTTAGTTTTATTAAAAACTGATATAACTCAGTGCATTGCATATGTTTAGTTTTATTAAAAACTGATATAACTCAGTGCATTGCATTTTGTTAGTTTTATTAAAAACTGATATAACTTAAAGCATTGCATATGGTTAGTTTTATTAAAAACTGATATAACTCAGTGCATTGCATATGTTTAGTTTTATTAAAAACTGATATAACTCAGTGCATTGCATTTTGTTAGTTTTATTAAAAACTGATATAACTTAAAGCATTGCATATGGTTAGTTTTATTAAAAACTGATATAACTCAGTGCATTGCATATGTTAGTTTATTAAAAACTGATATAACTCAGTGCATTGCATTTTGTTAGTTTTATTAAAAACTGATATAACTTAAAGCATTGCATATGGTTAGTTTTATTAAAAACTGATATAACTCAGTGCATTGCATATTGTTAGTTTTATTAAAAACTGATATAACTCAGTGCATTGCATTTTGTTAGTTTTATTAAAAACTGATATAACTTAAAGCATTGCATATGGTTAGTTTTATTAAAAACTGATATAACTCAGTGCATTGCATTTGTTAGTTTTATTAAAAACTGATATAACTTAAGCATTGCATATGGTTAGTTTTATTAAAAACTGATATAACTCAGTGCATTGCATATGTTAGTTTTATTAAAAACTGATATAACTCAGTGCATTGCATTTGTTAGTTTTATTAAAAACTGATATAACTCAGTGCATTGCATTTTGTTAGTTTTATTAAAAACTGATATAACTTAAAGCATTGCATATGGTTAGTTTTATTAAAAACTGATATAACTCAGTGCATTGCATATGGTTAGTTTTATTAAAAACTGATATAACTCAGTGCATTGCATATTGTTAGTTTTATTAAAAACTGATATAACTCAGTGCATTGCATTTTGTTAGTTTTATTAAAAACTGATATAACTTAAAGCATTGCATATGGTTAGTTTTATTAAAAACTGATATAACTCAGTGCATTGCATTTTGTTAGTTTTATTAAAAACTGATATAACTCAGTGCATTGCATATGGTTAGTTTTATTAAAAACTGATATAACTCAGTGCATTGCATTTTGTTAGTTTTATTAAAAACTGATATAACTTAAAGCATTGCATATGGTTAGTTTTATTAAAAACTGATATAACTCAGTGCATTGCATATGTTTAGTTTTATTAAAAACTGATATAACTCAGTGCATTGCATTTTGTTAGTTTTATTAAAAACTGATATAACTTAAAGCATTGCATATGGTTAGTTTTATTAAAAACTGATATAACTCAGTGCATTGCATTTTGTTAGTTTTATTAAAAACTGATATAACTTAAAACATTGCATATGGTTAGTTTTATTAAAAACTGATATAACTCAGTGCATTGCATATGGTTAGTTTTATTAAAAACTGATATAACTCAGTGCATTGCATATGGTTAGTTTTATTAAAAACTGATATAACTCAGTGCATTGCATTTTGTTAGTTTTATTAAAAACTGATATAACTTAAAGCATTGCATATGGTTAGTTTTATTAAAAACTGATATAACTCAGTGCATTGCATTTTGTTAGTTTTATTAAAAACTGATATAACTTAAGGCATTGCATATGGTTAGTTTTATTAAAAACTGATATAACTCAGTGCATTGCATATTGTTAGTTTTATTAAAAACTGATATAACTCAGTGCATTGCATTTTGTTAGTTTTATTAAAAACTGATATAACTTAAAGCATTGCATATGGTTAGTTTTATTAAAAACTGATATAACTCAGTGCATTGCATATGGTTAGTTTTATTAAAAACTGATATAACTCAGTGCATTGCATTTTGTTAGTTTTATTAAAAACTGATATAACTTAAAGCATTGCATATGGTTAGTTTTATTAAAAACTGATATAACTCAGTGCATTGCATATGGTTAGTTTTATTAAAAACTGATATAACTCAGTGCATTGCATATGGTTAGTTTTATTAAAAACTGATATAACTTAAGGCATGGCATATGTTTAGTTTTATTAAAAACTGATATAACTCAGTGCATTGCATTTTGTTAGTTTTATTAAAAACTGATATAACTTAAAGCATTGCATATGGTTAGTTTTATTAAAAACTGATATAACTCAGTGCATTGCATATGGTTAGTTTTATTAAAAACTGATATAACTCAGTGCATTGCATTTTGTTAGTTTTATTAAAAACTGATATAACTTAAAGCATTGCATATGGTTAGTTTTATTAAAAACTGATATAACTCAGTGCATTGCATATGGTTAGTTTTATTAAAAACTGATATAACTCAGTGCATTGCATATTGTTAGTTTTATTAAAAACTGATATAACTCAGTGCATTGCATTTTGTTAGTTTTATTAAAAACTGATATAACTTAAAACATTGCATATGGTTAGTTTTATTAAAAACTGATATAACTCAGTGCATTGCATTTTGTTAGTTTTATTAAAAACTGATATAACTTAAAGCATTGCATATGGTTAGTTTTATTAAAAACTGATATAACTCAGTGCATTGCATTTTGTTAGTTTTATTAAAAACTGATATAACTTAAAACATTGCATATGGTTAGTTTTATTAAAAACTGATATAACTCAGTGCATTGCATTTTGTTAGTTTTATTAAAAACTGATATAACTTAAAGCATTGCATATGGTTAGTTTTATTAAAAACTGATATAACTCAGTGCATTGCATATGGTTAGTTTTATTAAAAACTGATATAACTCAGTGCATTGCATATGGTTAGTTTTATTAAAAACTGATATAACTCAGTGCATTGCATATTGTTAGTTTTATTAAAAACTGATATAACTCAGTGCATTGCATTTTGTTAGTTTTATTAAAAACTGATATAACTTAAAACATTGCATATGGTTAGTTTTATTAAAAACTGATATAACTCAGTGCATTGCATTTTGTTAGTTTTATTAAAAACTGATATAACTTAAAGCATTGCATATGGTTAGTTTTATTAAAAACTGATATAACTCAGTGCATTGCATTTTGTTAGTTTTATTAAAAACTGATATAACTTAAAGCATTGCATATGGTTAGTTTTATTAAAAACTGATATAACTCAGTGCATTGCATATGGTTAGTTTTATTAAAAACTGATATAACTCAGTGCATTGCATATGGTTAGTTTTATTAAAAACTGATATAACTCAGTGCATTGCATATTGTTAGTTTTATTAAAAACTGATATAACTCAGTGCATTGCATTTTGTTAGTTTTATTAAAAACTGATATAACTTAAAACATTGCATATGGTTAGTTTTATTAAAAACTGATATAACTCAGTGCATTGCATTTTGTTAGTTTTATTAAAAACTGATATAACTTAAAGCATTGCATATGGTTAGTTTTATTAAAAACTGATATAACTCAGTGCATTGCATTTTGTTAGTTTTATTAAAAACTGATATAACTTAAAACATTGCATATGGTTAGTTTTATTAAAAACTGATATAACTCAGTGCATTGCATTTTGTTAGTTTTATTAAAAACTGATATAACTTAAAGCATTGCATATGGTTAGTTTTATTAAAAACTGATATAACTCAGTGCATTCATATGGTTAGTTTTATTAAAAACTGATATAACTCAGTGCATTGCATTTTGTTAGTTTTATTAAAAACTGATATAACTTAAAGCATTGCATATGGTTAGTTTTATTAAAAACTGATATAACTCAGTGCATTGCATATGGTTAGTTTTATTAAAAACTGATATAACTTAAGGCATGGCATATGTTTAGTTTTATTAAAAACTGATATAACTCAGTGCATTGCATATGGTTAGTTTTATTAAAAACTGATATAACTCAGTGCATTGCATATTGTTAGTTTTATTAAAAACTGATATAACTTAAAGCATTGCATATGGTTAGTTTTATTAAAAACTGATATAACTCAGTGCATTGCATATGGTTAGTTTTATTAAAAACTGATATAACTCAGTGCATTGCATTTTGTTAGTTTTATTAAAAACTGATATAACTTAAAGCATTGCATATGGTTAGTTTTATTAAAAACTGATATAACTCAGTGCATTGCATTTTGTTAGTTTTATTAAAAACTGATATAACTTAAAGCATTGCATATGGTTAGTTTTATTAAAAACTGATATAACTCAGTGCATTGCATATGGTTAGTTTTATTAAAAACTGATATAACTCAGTGCATTGCATTTTGTTAGTTTTATTAAAAACTGATATAACTTAAAGCATTGCATATGGTTAGTTTTATTAAAAACTGATATAACTCAGTGCATTGCATATGGTTAGTTTTATTAAAAACTGATATAACTTAAGGCATGGCATATGTTTAGTTTTATTAAAAACTGATATAACTCAGTGCATTGCATATGGTTAGTTTTATTAAAAACTGATATAACTCAGTGCATTGCATTTTGTTAGTTTTATTAAAAACTGATATAACTTAAGGCATGGCATATGTTTAGTTTTATTAAAAACTGATATAACTCAGTGCATTGCATATGGTTAGTTTTATTAAAAACTGATATAACTCAGTGCATTGCATATTGTTAGTTTTATTAAAAACTGATATAACTCAGTGCATTGCATTTTGTTAGTTTTATTAAAAACTGATATAACTTAAAACATTGCATATGGTTAGTTTTATTAAAAACTGATATAACTCAGTGCATTGCATTTTGTTAGTTTTATTAAAAACTGATATAACTTAAAGCATTGCATATGGTTAGTTTTATTAAAAACTGATATAACTCAGTGCATTGCATATGGTTAGTTTTATTAAAAACTGATATAACTCAGTGCATTGCATTTTGTTAGTTTTATTAAAAACTGATATAACTTAAAGCATTGCATATGGTTAGTTTTATTAAAAACTGATATAACTCAGTGCATTGCATATGGTTAGTTTTATTAAAAACTGATATAACTCAGTGCATTGCATATTGTTAGTTTTATTAAAAACTGATATAACTCAGTGCATTGCATTTTGTTAGTTTTATTAAAAACTGATATAACTTAAAACATTGCATATGGTTAGTTTTATTAAAAACTGATATAACTCAGTGCATTGCATTTTGTTAGTTTTATTAAAAACTGATATAACTTAAAGCATTGCATATGGTTAGTTTTATTAAAAACTGATATAACTCAGTGCATTGCATTTTGTTAGTTTTATTAAAAACTGATATAACTTAAAACATTGCATATGGTTAGTTTTATTAAAAACTGATATAACTCAGTGCATTGCATATGGTTAGTTTTATTAAAAACTGATATAACTCAGTGCATTGCATTTTGTTAGTTTTATTAAAAACTGATATAACTTAAGGCATGGCATATGGCTAGTTTTATTAAAAACTGATATAACTCAGTGCATTGCATATGGTTAGTTTTATTAAAAACGGATATAACTCAGTGCATTGCATTTTGTTAGTTTTATTAAAAACTGATATAACTTAAGGCATGGCATATGGTTAGTTTTATTAAAAACTGATATAACTCAGTGCATTGCATTTTGTTAGTTTTATTAAAAACTGATATAACTTAAAGCATTGCATATGGTTAGTTTTATTAAAAACTGATATAACTCAGTGCATTGCATTTTGTTAGTTTTATTAAAAACTGATATAACTTAAGGCATGGCATATGGTTAGTTTTATTAAAAACTGATATAACTCAGTGCATTGCATTTTGTTAGTTTTATTAAAAACTGATATAACTTAAAGCATTGCATATGGTTAGTTTTATTAAAAACTGATATAACTCAGTGCATTGCATTTTGTTAGTTTTATTAAAAACTGATATAACTTAAGGCATGGCATATGGTTAGTTTTATTAAAAACTGATATAACTCAGTGCATTGCATATTGTTAGTTTTATTAAAAACTGATATAACTCAGTGCATTGCATTTTGTTAGTTTTATTAAAAACTGATATAACTTAAAGCATTGCATATGGTTAGTTTTATTAAAAACTGATATAACTCAGTGCATTGCATTTTGTTAGTTTTATTAAAAACTGATATAACTTAAGGCATGGCATATGGTTAGTTTTATTAAAAACTGATATAACTCAGTGCATTGCATATTGTTAACTTTATTAAAAACTGATATAACTCAGTGCATTGCATTTTGTTAGTTTTATTAAAAACTGATATAACTTAAAGCATTGCATATGGTTAGTTTTATTAAAAACTGATATAACTCGGTGCATTGCATTTTGTTAGTTTTATTAAAAACTGATATAACTCAGTGCATTGCATATGGTTAGTTTTATTAAAAACTGATATAACTCAGTGCATTGCATTTTGTTAGTTTTATTAAAAACTGATATAACTCAGTGCATTGCATTTTGTTAGTTTTATTAAAAACTGATATAACTTAAAGCATTGCATATGGTTAGTTTTATTAAAAACTGATATAACTCAGTGCATTGCATTTTGTTAGTTTTATTAAAAACTGATATAACTTAAGGCATGGCATATGGTTAGTTTTATTAAAAACTGATATAACTCAGTGCATTGCATATTGTTAGTTTTATTAAAAACTGATATAACTCAGTGCATTGCATTTTGTTAGTTTTATTAAAAACTGATATAACTTAAAGCATTGCATATGGTTAGTTTTATTAAAAACTGATATAACTCAGTGCATTGCATTTTGTTAGTTTTATTAAAAACTGATATAACTCAGTGCATTGCATATGGTTAGTTTTATTAAAAACTGATATAACTCAGTGCATTGCATTTTGTTAGTTTTATTAAAAACTGATATAACTTAAAGCATTGCATATGGTTAGTTTTATTAAAAACTGATATAACTCAGTGCATTGCATATGTTTAGTTTTATTAAAAACTGATATAACTCAGTGCATTGCATTTTGTTAGTTTTATTAAAAACTGATATAACTTAAAGCATTGCATATGGTTAGTTTTATTAAAAACTGATATAACTCAGTGCATTGCATTTTGTTAGTTTTATTAAAAACTGATATAACTTAAAGCATTGCATATGGTTAGTTTTATTAAAAACTGATTATACTCAGTGCATTGCATATGGTTAGTTTTATTAAAAACTGATATAACTCAGTGCATTGCATTTTGTTAGTTTTATTAAAAACTGATATAACTTAAAACATTGCATATGGTTAGTTTTATTAAAAACTGATATAACTCAGTGCATTGCATATGGTTAGTTTTATTAAAAACTGATATAACTCAGTGCATTGCATTTTGTTAGTTTTATTAAAAACTGATATAACTTAAGGCATGGCATATGGTTAGTTTTATTAAAAACTGATATAACTCAGTGCATTGCATATGGTTAGTTTTATTAAAAACGGATATAACTCAGTGCATTGCATTTTGTTAGTTTTATTAAAAACTGATATAACTTAAGGCATGGCATATGGTTAGTTTTATTAAAAACTGATATAACTCAGTGCATTGCATTTTGTTAGTTTTATTAAAAACTGATATAACTTAAAGCATTGCATATGGTTAGTTTTATTAAAAACTGATATAACTCAGTGCATTGCATTTTGTTAGTTTTATTAAAAACTGATATAACTTAAGGCATGGCATATGGTTAGTTTTATTAAAAACTGATATAACTCAGTGCATTGCATTTTGTTAGTTTTATTAAAAACTGATATAACTTAAAGCATTGCATATGGTTAGTTTTATTAAAAACTGATATAACTCAGTGCATTGCATATGGTTAGTTTTATTAAAAACTGATATAACTTAAGGCATGACATATGGTTAGTTTTATTAAAAACTGATATAACTTAAGGCATGGCATATGGTTAGTTTTATTAAAAACTGATATAACTCAGTGCATTGCATTTTGTTAGTTTTATTAAAAACTGATATAACTTAAAGCATTGCATATGGTTAGTTTTATTAAAAACTGATATAATTTAAAGCATTGCATTTTGTTAGTTTTATTAAAAACTGATATAACTTAAGGCATGGCATATGGTTAGTTTTATTAAAAACTGATATAACTCAGTGCATTGCATTTTGTTAGTTTTATTAAAAACTGATATAACTTAAAGCATTGCATATGGTTAGTTTTATTAAAAACTGATATAACTCAGTGCATTGCATATGGTTAGTTTTATTAAAAACTGATATAACTCAGTGCATTGCATTTTGTTAGTTTTATTAAAAACTGATATAACTTAAGGCATGGCATATGGTTAGTTTTATTAAAAACTGATATAACTCAGTGCATTGCATTTTGTTAGTTTTATTAAAAACTGATATAACTTAAAGCTTTGCATATGGTTAGTTTTATTAAAAACTGATATAACTCAGTGCATTGCATTTTGTTAGTTTTATTAAAAACTAATATAACTTAAAGCATTGCATATGGTTAGTTTTATTAAAAACTGATATAACTCAGTGCATTGCATATTGTTAGTTTTATTAAAAACTGATATAACTCAGTGCATTGCATTTTGTTAGTTTTATTAAAAACTGATATAACTTAAAGCATTGCATATGGTTAGTTTTATTAAAAACTGATATAACTCAGTGCATTGCATTTTGTTAGTTTTATTAAAAACTGATATAACTTAAGGCATGGCATATGGTTAGTTTTATTAAAAACTGATATAACTCAGTGCATTGCATTTTGTTAGTTTTATTAAAAACTGATATAACTTAAGGCATGGCATATGGTTAATTTTATTAAAAACTGATATAACTTAAAGCATTGCATATGGTTTGTTTTATTAAAAACTGATATAACTCAGTGCATTGCATTTTGTTAGTTTTATTAAAAACTGATATAACTTAAGGCATGGCATATGGTTAGTTTTATTAAAAACTGATATAACTCAGTGCATTGCATATGGTTAGTTTTATTAAAAACTGATATAACTCAGTGCATTGCATTTTGTTAGTTTTATTAAAAACTGATATAACTTAAAGCATTGCATATGGTTAGTTTTATTAAAAACTGATATAACTCAGTGCATTGCATATGGTTAGTTTTATTAAAAACTGATATAACTCAGTGCATTGCATTTTGTTAGTTTTATTAAAAACTGATATAACTTAAGGCATGGCATATGGTTAGTTTTATTAAAAACTGATATAACTCAGTGCATTGCATTTTGTTAGTTTTATTAAAAACTGATATAACTTAAAGCATTGCATATGGTTAGTTTTATTAAAAACTGATATAACTCAGTGCATTGCATTTTGTTAGTTTTATTAAAAACTGATATAACTTAAAGCATTGCATATGGTTAGTTTTATTAAAAACTGATATAACTCAATGCATTGCATTTTGTTAGTTTTATTAAAAACTGATATAACTTAAAGCATTGCATATGGTTAGTTTTATTAAAAACTGATATAACTCAGTGCATTGCATTTTGTTAGTTTTATTAAAAACTGATATAACTTAAAGCATTGCATATGGTTAGTTTTATTAAAAACTGATATAACTCAGTGCATTGCATATGGTTAGTTTTATTAAAAACTGATATAACTCAGTGCATTGCATTTTGTTAGTTTTATTAAAAACTGATATAACTTAAAACATTGCATATGGTTAGTTTTATTAAAAACTGATATAACTCAGTGCATTGCATATGGTTAATTTTATTAAAAACTGATATAACTCAGTGCATTGCATTTTGTTAGTTTTATTAAAAACTGATATAACTTAAGGCATGGCATATGGTTAGTTTTATTAAAAACTGATATAACTCAGTGCATTGCATATGGTTAGTTTTATTAAAAACTGATATAACACAGTGCATTGCATTTTGTTAGTTTTATTAAAAACTGATATAACTTAAGGCATGGCATATGGTTAGTTTTATTAAAAACTGATATAACTCAGTGCATTGCATATGGTTAGTTTTATTAAAAACTGATATAACTTAAGGCATGGCATATGGTTAGTTTTATTAAAAACTGATATAACTCAGTGCATTGCATATGGTTAGTTTTATTAAAAACGGATATAACTCAGTGCATTGCATTTTGTTAGTTTTATTAAAAACTGATATAACTTAAAGCATTGCATATGGTTAGTTTTATTAAAAACTGATACAACTCAGTGCATTGCATTTTGTTAGTTTTATTAAAAACTGATATAACTTAAGGCATGGCATATGGTTAGTTTTAATAAAAACTGATATAACTCAGTGCATTGCATATGGTTAGTTTTATTAAAAACGGATATAACTCAGTGCATTGCATTTTGTTAGTTTTATTAAAAACTGATATAACTTAAAGCATTGCATATGGTTAGTTTTATTAAAAACTGAAATAACTCAGTGCATTGTATTTTGTTAGTTTTATTAAAAACTGATATAACTTAAAGCATTGCATATGGTTAGTTTTATTAAAAACTGATATAACTTAAAGCATTGCATATGGTTAGTTTTATTAAAAACTGATATAACTCAGTGCATTGCATTTTGTTAGTTTTATTAAAAACTGATATAACTCAGTGCATTGCATTTTGTTAGTTTTATTAAAAACTGATATAACTTAAAGCATTGCATATGGTTAGTTTTATTAAAAACTGATATAACTCAGTGCATTGCATATTGTTAGTTTTATTAAAAACTGATATAACTTAAAGCATTGCATATGGTTAGTTTTATTAAAAACTGATATAACTCAGTGCATTGCATATGGTTAGTTTTATTAAAAACGGATATAACTCAGTGCATTGCATTTTGTTAGTTTTATTAAAAACTGATATAACTCAGTGCATTGCATTTTGTTAGTTTTATTAAAAACTGATATAACTTAAAGCATTGCATATGGTTAGTTTTATTAAAAACTGATATAACTCAGTGCATTGCATTTTGTTAGTTTTATTAAAAACAGATATAACTCAGTGCATTGCATTTTGTTAGTTTTATTAAAAACTGATATAACTTAAAGCATTGCATATGGTTAGTTTTATTAAAAACTGATATAACTCAGTGCATTGCATATTGTTAGTTTTATTAAAAACTGATATAACTTAAAGCATTGCATATGGTTAGTTTTATTAAAAACTGATATAACTCAGTGCATTGCATATGGTTAGTTTTATTAAAAACGGATATAACTCAATGCATTGCATTTTGTTAGTTTTATTAAAATCTGATATAACTTAAAGCATTGCATATGGTTAGTTTTATTAAAAACTGATATAACTCAGTGCATTGCATATGGTTAGTTTTATTAAAAACGGATATAACTCAGTGCATTGCATTTTGTTAGTTTTATTAAAAACTGATATAACTTAAAGCATTGCATATGGTTAGTTTTATTAAAAAATTATATAACTCAATGCATTGCATTTTGTTAGTTTTATTAAAAACTGATATAACTTAAAGCATTGCATATGGTTAGTTTTATTAAAAACGGATATAACTCAGTGCATTGCATTTTGTTAGTTTTATTAAAAACTGATATAACTTAAAGCATTGCATATGGTTAGTTTTATTAAAAACTGACATAACTTAAAGCATTGCATATGGTTAGTTTTATTAAAAACTGATATAACTTAAAGCATTGCATATGGTTAGTTTTATTAAAAACTGATATAACTCAATGCATTGCATTTTGTTAGTTTTATTAAAAACTGATATAACTTAAAGCATTGCATATGGTTAGTTTTATTAAAAACTGATATAACTCAGTGCATTGCATTTTGTTAGTTTTATTAAAAACTGATATAACTTAAAGCATTACATATGGTTAGTTTTATTAAAAACTGATATAACTCAGTGCATTGCATTTTGTTAGTTTTATTAAAAACTGATATAACTTAAAGCATTGCATATGGTTAGTTTTATTAAAGCCTGATATAACTCAGTGCATTGCATTTTGTTAGTTTTATTAAAAACTGATATAACTTAAAGCATTGCATATGGTTAGTTTTATTAAAAACTGATATAACTCAGTGCATTGCATTTTGTTAGTTTTATTAAAAACTGATATAACTTAAAGCATTGCATATGGTTAGTTTTATTAAAAACTGATATAACTCAGTGCATTGCATTTTGTTAGTTTTATTAAAAACTGATATAACTTAAAGCATTGCATATGGTTAGTTTTATTAAAAACTGATATAACTCAGTGCATTGCATATGGTTAGTTTTATTAAAAACGGATATAACTCAGTGCATTGCATTTTGTTAGTTTTATTAAAAACTGATATAACTTAAAGCATTGCATATGGTTAGTTTTATTAAAAACTGATATAACTCAGTGCATTGCATATGGTTAGTTTTATTAAAAACGGATATAACTCAATGCATTGCATTTTGTTAGTTTTATTAAAATCTGATATAACTTAAAGCATTGCATATGGTTAGTTTTATTAAAAACTGATATAACTCAGTGCATTGCATATGGTTAGTTTTATTAAAAACGGATATAACTCAGTGCATTGCATTTTGTTAGTTTTATTAAAAACTGATATAACTTAAAGCATTGCATATGGTTAGTTTTATTAAAAAATCATATAACTCAATGCATTGCATTTTGTTAGTTTTATTAAAAACTGATATAACTTAAAGCATTGCATATGGTTAGTTTTATTAAAAACTGATATAACTCAGTGCATTGCATATGGTTAGTTTTATTAAAAACGGATATAACTCAGTGCATTGCATATGGTTAGTTTTATTAAAAACTGATATAACTTAAAGCATTGCATATGGTTAGTTTTATTAAAAACTGATATAACTCAATGCATTGCATTTTGTTAGTTTTATTAAAAACTGATATAACTTAAAGCATTGCATATGGTTAGTTTTATTAAAAACTGATATAACTCAGTGCATTGCATTTTGTTAGTTTTATTAAAAACTGATATAACTTAAAGCATTACATATGGTTAGTTTTATTAAAAACTGATATAACTCAGTGCATTGCATTTTGTTAGTTTTATTAAAAACTGATATAACTTAAAGCATTGCATATGGTTAGTTTTATTAAAAACTGATATAACTTAAAGCATTGCATATGGTTAGTTTTATTAAAAACTGATATAACTCAATGCATTGCATATGGTTAGTTTTATTAAAAACTGATATAACTTAAAGCATTGCATATGGTTAGTTTTATTAAAAACTGATATAACTGAGTGCATTGCATTTTGTTAGTTTTATTAAAAACTGATATAACTCAGTGCATTGCATTTTGTTAGTTTTATTAAAAACTGATATAACTTAAAGCATTGCATATGGTTAGTTTTATTAAAAACTGATATAACTCAGTGCATTGCATATTGTTAGTTTTATTAAAAACTGATATAACTTAAAGCATTGCATATGGTTAGTTTTATTAAAAACTGATATAACTCAGTGCATTGCATATGGTTAGTTTTATTAAAAACGGATATAACTCAGTGCATTGCATTTTGTTAGTTTTATTAAAAACTGATATAACTCAGTGCATTGCATTTTGTTAGTTTTATTAAAAACTGATATAACTTAAAGCATTGCATATGGTTAGTTTTATTAAAAACTGATATAACTCAGTGCATTGCATTTTGTTAGTTTTATTAAAAACTGATATAACTCAGTGCATTGCATTTTGTTAGTTTTATTAAAAACTGATATAACTTAAAGCATTGCATATGGTTAGTTTTATTAAAAACTGATATAACTCAGTGCATTGCATATTGTTAGTTTTATTAAAAACTGATATAACTTAAAGCATTGCATATGGTTAGTTTTATTAAAAACTGATATAACTCAGTGCATTGCATATGGTTAGTTTTATTAAAAACGGATATAACTCAATGCATTGCATTTTGTTAGTTTTATTAAAATCTGATATAACTTAAAGCATTGCATATGGTTAGTTTTATTAAAAACTGATATAACTCAGTGCATTGCATATGGTTAGTTTTATTAAAAACGGATATAACTCAGTGCATTGCATTTTGTTAGTTTTATTAAAAACTGATATAACTTAAAGCATTGCATATGGTTAGTTTTATTAAAAAATTATATAACTCAATGCATTGCATTTTGTTAGTTTTATTAAAAACTGATATAACTTAAAGCATTGCATATGGTTAGTTTTATTAAAAACGGATATAACTCAGTGCATTGCATTTTGTTAGTTTTATTAAAAACTGATATAACTTAAAGCATTGCATATGGTTAGTTTTATTAAAAACTGACATAACTTAAAGCATTGCATATGGTTAGTTTTATTAAAAACTGATATAACTTAAAGCATTGCATATGGTTAGTTTTATTAAAAACTGATATAACTCAATGCATTGCATTTTGTTAGTTTTATTAAAAACTGATATAACTTAAAGCATTGCATATGGTTAGTTTTATTAAAAACTGATATAACTCAGTGCATTGCATTTTGTTAGTTTTATTAAAAACTGATATAACTTAAAGCATTACATATGGTTAGTTTTATTAAAAACTGATATAACTCAGTGCATTGCATTTTGTTAGTTTTATTAAAAACTGATATAACTTAAAGCATTGCATATGGTTAGTTTTATTAAAGCCTGATATAACTCAGTGCATTGCATTTTGTTAGTTTTATTAAAAACTGATATAACTTAAAGCATTGCATATGGTTAGTTTTATTAAAAACTGATATAACTCAGTGCATTGCATTTTGTTAGTTTTATTAAAAACTGATATAACTTAAAGCATTGCATATGGTTAGTTTTATTAAAAACTGATATAACTCAGTGCATTGCATTTTGTTAGTTTTATTAAAAACTGATATAACTTAAAGCATTGCATATGGTTAGTTTTATTAAAAACTGATATAACTCAGTGCATTGCATATGGTTAGTTTTATTAAAAACGGATATAACTCAGTGCATTGCATTTTGTTAGTTTTATTAAAAACTGATATAACTTAAAGCATTGCATATGGTTAGTTTTATTAAAAACTGATATAACTCAGTGCATTGCATATGGTTAGTTTTATTAAAAACGGATATAACTCAATGCATTGCATTTTGTTAGTTTTATTAAAATCTGATATAACTTAAAGCATTGCATATGGTTAGTTTTATTAAAAACTGATATAACTCAGTGCATTGCATATGGTTAGTTTTATTAAAAACGGATATAACTCAGTGCATTGCATTTTGTTAGTTTTATTAAAAACTGATATAACTTAAAGCATTGCATATGGTTAGTTTTATTAAAAAATCATATAACTCAATGCATTGCATTTTGTTAGTTTTATTAAAAACTGATATAACTTAAAGCATTGCATATGGTTAGTTTTATTAAAAACTGATATAACTCAGTGCATTGCATATGGTTAGTTTTATTAAAAACGGATATAACTCAGTGCATTGCATATGGTTAGTTTTATTAAAAACTGATATAACTTAAAGCATTGCATATGGTTAGTTTTATTAAAAACTGATATAACTCAATGCATTGCATTTTGTTAGTTTTATTAAAAACTGATATAACTTAAAGCATTGCATATGGTTAGTTTTATTAAAAACTGATATAACTCAGTGCATTGCATTTTGTTAGTTTTATTAAAAACTGATATAACTTAAAGCATTACATATGGTTAGTTTTATTAAAAACTGATATAACTCAGTGCATTGCATTTTGTTAGTTTTATTAAAAACTGATATAACTTAAAGCATTGCATATGGTTAGTTTTATTAAAAACTGATATAACTTAAAGCATTGCATATGGTTAGTTTTATTAAAAACTGATATAACTCAATGCATTGCATATGGTTAGTTTTATTAAAAACTGATATAACTTAAAGCATTGCATATGGTTAGTTTTATTAAAAACTGATATAACTGAGTGCATTGCATTTTGTTAGTTTTATTAAAAACTGATATAACTTAAAGCATTACATATGGTTAGTTTTATTAAAAACTTATATAACTCAGTGCATTGCATTTTGTTAGTTTTATTAAAAACTGATATAACTTAAAGCATTGCATATGGTTAGTTTTATTAAAAACGGATATAACTCAATGCATTTCATTTTGTTAGTTTTATTAAAAACTGATATAACTTAAAGCATTGCATATGGTTAGTTTTATTAAAAACTGATATAACTCAGTGCATTGCATTTTGTTAGTTTTATTAAAAACTGATATAACTTAAAGCATTGCATATGGTTAGTTTTATTAAAAACTGATATAACTCAGTGCATTGCATATGGTTAGTTTTATTAAAAACTGATATAACTCAGTGCATTGCATTTTGTTAGTTTTATTAAAAACTGATATAACTTAAAGCATTGCATATTTTTAGTTTTATTAAAAACTGATATAACTTAAAGCATTGCATATGGTTAGTTTTATTAAAAAAGGATAGAACTCAGTGCATTGCATTTTGTTAGTTTTATTAAAAACTGATATAACTTAAAGCATTGCATATGGTTAGTTTTATTAAAAACTGATATAACTCAGTGCATTGCATTTTGTTAGTTTTATTAAAAACTGATATAACTTAAAGCATTGCATATGGTTAGTTTTATTAAAAACTGATATAACTCAATGCATTGCATTTTGTTAGTTTTATTAAAAACTGATATAACTTAAAGCATTGCATATGGTTAGTTTTATTAAAAACTGATATAACTCAGTGCATTGCATTTTGTTAGTTTTATTAAAAACTGATATAACTTAAAGCATTGCATATGGTTAGTTTTATTAAAAACTGATATAACTCAGTGCATTGCATTTTGTTAGTTTTATTAAAAACAGATATAACTTAAAGCATTACATATGGTTAGTTTTATTAAAAACTGATATAACTCAGTGCATTGCATTTTGTTAGTTTTATTAAAAACTGATATAACTTAAAGCATTGCATATGGTTAGTTTTATTAAAAACTGATATAACTTAAAGCATTGCATATGGTTAGTTTTATTAAAAACTGATATAACTCAATGCATTGCATATGGTTAGTTTTATTAAAAACTGATATAACTTAAAGCATTGCATTTTGTTAGTTTTATTAAAAACAGATATAACTTAAAGCATTACATATGGTTAGTTTTATTAAAAACTGATATAACTCAGTGCATTGCATTTTGTTAGTTTTATTAAAAACTGATATAACTTAAAGCATTGCATATGGTTAGTTTTATTAAAAACTGATATAACTCAGTGCATTGCATTTTGTTAGTTTTATTAAAAACAGATATAACTTAAAGCATTACATATGGTTAGTTTTATTAAAAACTGATATAACTCAGTGCATTGCATTTTGTTAGTTTTATTAAAAACTGATATAACTTAAAGCATTGCATATGGTTAGTTTTATTAAAAACTGATATAACTTAAAGCATTGCATATGGTTAGTTTTATTAAAAACTGATATAACTCAATGCATTGCATATGGTTAGTTTTATTAAAAACTGATATAACTCAGTGCATTGCATTTTGTTAGTTTTATTAAAAACAGATATAACTTAAAGCATTACATATGGTTAGTTTTATTAAAAACTGATATAACTCAGTGCATTGCATTTTGTTAGTTTTATTAAAAACTGATATAACTTAAAGCATTGCATATGGTTAGTTTTATTAAAAACTGATATAACTTAAAGCATTGCATATGGTTAGTTTTATTAAAAACGGATATAACTCAATGCATTTCATTTTGTTAGTTTTATTAAAAACTGATATAACTTAAAGCATTGCATATGGTTAGTTTTATTAAAAACTGATATAACTTAAAGCATTACATATGGTTAGTTTTATTAAAAACTTATATAACTCAGTGCATTGCATTTTGTTAGTTTTATTAAAAACTGATATAACTTAAAGCATTGCATATGGTTAGTTTTATTAAAAACTGATATAACTTAAAGCATTGCATATGGTTAGTTTTATTAAAAACGGATATAACTCAATGCATTTCATTTTGTTAGTTTTATTAAAAACTGATATAACTTAAAGCATTGCATATGGTTAGTTTTATTAAAAACTGATATAACTTAAAGCATTACATATGGTTAGTTTTATTAAAAACTAATATAACTCAGTGCATTGCATTTTGTTAGTTTTATTAAAAACTGATATAACTTAAAGCATTGCATATGGTTAGTTTTATTAAAAACTGATATAACTTAAAGCATTGCATATGGTTAGTTTTATTAAAAACGGATATAACTCAATGCATTTCATTTTGTTAGTTTTATTAAAAACTGATATAACTTAAAGCATTGCATATGGTTAGTTTTATTAAAAACTGATATAACTTAAAGCATTACATATGGTTAGTTTTATTAAAAACTTATATAACTCAGTGCATTGCATTTTGTTAGTTTTATTAAAAACAGATATAACTTAAAGCATTACATATGGTTAGTTTTATTAAAAACTGATATAACTCAGTGCATTGCATTTTGTTAGTTTTATTAAAAACTGATATAACTTAAAGCATTGCATATGGTTAGTTTTATTAAAAACTGATATAACTTAAAGCATTGCATATGGTTAGTTTTATTAAAAACGGATATAACTCAATGCATTTCATTTTGTTAGTTTTATTAAAAACTGATATAACTTAAAGCATTGCATATGGTTAGTTTTATTAAAAACTGATATAACTTAAAGCATTACATATGGTTAGTTTTATTAAAAACTTATATAACTCAGTGCATTGCATTTTGTTAGTTTTATTAAAAACTGGTATAACTTAAAGCATTGCATATGGTTAGTTTTATTAAAAACGGATATAACTCAATGCATTTCATTTTGTTAGTTTTATTAAAAACTGATATAACTTAAAGCATTGCATATGGTTAGTTTTATTAAAAACTGATATAACTCAGTGCATTGCATTTTGTTAGTTTTATTAAAAACTGATATAACTTAAAGCATTGCATATGGTTAGTTTTATTAAAAACTGATATAACTCAGTGCATTGCATATGGTTAGTTTTATTAAAAACTGATATAACTCAGTGCATTGCATTTTGTTAGTTTTATTAAAAACTGATATAACTTAAAGCATTGCATATTTTTAGTTTTATTAAAAACTGATATAACTTAAAGCATTGCATATGGTTAGTTTTATTAAAAAAGGATAGAACTCAGTGCATTGCATTTTGTTAGTTTTATTAAAAACTGATATAACTTAAAGCATTGCATATGGTTAGTTTTATTAAAAACTGATATAACTCAGTGCATTGCATTTTGTTAGTTTTATTAAAAACTGATATAACTTAAAGCATTGCATATGGTTAGTTTTATTAAAAACTGATATAACTCAATGCATTGCATTTTGTTAGTTTTATTAAAAACTGATATAACTTAAAGCATTGCATATGGTTAGTTTTATTAAAAACTGATATAACTTAAAGCATTGCATTTTGTTAGTTTTATTAAAAACAGATATAACTTAAAGCATTACATATGGTTAGTTTTATTAAAAACTGATATAACTCAGTGCATTGCATTTTGTTAGTTTTATTAAAAACTGATATAACTTAAAGCATTGCATATGGTTAGTTTTATTAAAAACTGATATAACTCAGTGCATTGCATTTTGTTAGTTTTATTAAAAACAGATATAACTTAAAGCATTACATATGGTTAGTTTTATTAAAAACTGATATAACTCAGTGCATTGCATTTTGTTAGTTTTATTAAAAACTGATATAACTTAAAGCATTGCATATGGTTAGTTTTATTAAAAACTGATATAACTTAAAGCATTGCATATGGTTAGTTTTATTAAAAACTGATATAACTCAATGCATTGCATATGGTTAGTTTTATTAAAAACTGATATAACTCAGTGCATTGCATTTTGTTAGTTTTATTAAAAACAGATATAACTTAAAGCATTACATATGGTTAGTTTTATTAAAAACTGATATAACTCAGTGCATTGCATTTTGTTAGTTTTATTAAAAACTGATATAACTTAAAGCATTGCATATGGTTAGTTTTATTAAAAACTGATATAACTTAAAGCATTGCATATGGTTAGTTTTATTAAAAACGGATATAACTCAATGCATTTCATTTTGTTAGTTTTATTAAAAACTGATATAACTTAAAGCATTGCATATGGTTAGTTTTATTAAAAACTGATATAACTTAAAGCATTACATATGGTTAGTTTTATTAAAAACTTATATAACTCAGTGCATTGCATTTTGTTAGTTTTATTAAAAACTGATATAACTTAAAGCATTGCATATGGTTAGTTTTATTAAAAACTGATATAACTTAAAGCATTGCATATGGTTAGTTTTATTAAAAACGGATATAACTCAATGCATTTCATTTTGTTAGTTTTATTAAAAACTGATATAACTTAAAGCATTGCATATGGTTAGTTTTATTAAAAACTGATATAACTTAAAGCATTACATATGGTTAGTTTTATTAAAAACTAATATAACTCAGTGCATTGCATTTTGTTAGTTTTATTAAAAACTGATATAACTTAAAGCATTGCATATGGTTAGTTTTATTAAAAACTGATATAACTTAAAGCATTGCATATGGTTAGTTTTATTAAAAACGGATATAACTCAATGCATTTCATTTTGTTAGTTTTATTAAAAACTGATATAACTTAAAGCATTGCATATGGTTAGTTTTATTAAAAACTGATATAACTTAAAGCATTACATATGGTTAGTTTTATTAAAAACTTATATAACTCAGTGCATTGCATTTTGTTAGTTTTATTAAAAACAGATATAACTTAAAGCATTACATATGGTTAGTTTTATTAAAAACTGATATAACTCAGTGCATTGCATTTTGTTAGTTTTATTAAAAACTGATATAACTTAAAGCATTGCATATGGTTAGTTTTATTAAAAACTGATATAACTTAAAGCATTGCATATGGTTAGTTTTATTAAAAACGGATATAACTCAATGCATTTCATTTTGTTAGTTTTATTAAAAACTGATATAACTTAAAGCATTGCATATGGTTAGTTTTATTAAAAACTGATATAACTTAAAGCATTACATATGGTTAGTTTTATTAAAAACTTATATAACTCAGTGCATTGCATTTTGTTAGTTTTATTAAAAACTGATATAACTTAAAGCATTGCATATGGTTAGTTTTATCAAAAACTGATATAACTCAATGCATTTCATTTTGTTAGTTTTATTAAAAACTGATATAACTTAAAGCATTGCATATGGTTAGTTTTATTAAAAACTGATATAACTCAGTGCATTGCATTTTGTTAGTTTTATTAAAAACTGATATAACTTAAAGCATTGCATATGGTTAGTTTTATTAAAAACTGATATAACTCAGTGCATTGCATATGGTTAGTTTTATTAAAAACTGATATAACTCAGTGCATTGCATTTTGTTAGTTTTATTAAAAACTGATATAACTTAAAGCATTGCATATTTTTAGTTTTATTAAAAACTGATATAACTTAAAGCATTGCATATGGTTAGTTTTATTAAAAAAGGATAGAACTCAGTGCATTGCATTTTGTTAGTTTTATTAAAAACTGATATAACTTAAAGCATTGCATATGGTTAGTTTTATTAAAAACTGATATAACTCAGTGCATTGCATTTTGTTAGTTTTATTAAAAACTGATATAACTTAAAGCATTGCATATGGTTAGTTTTATTAAAAACTGATATAACTCAATGCATTGCATTTTGTTAGTTTTATTAAAAACTGATATAACTTAAAGCATTGCATATGGTTAGTTTTATTAAAAACTGATATAACTCAGTGCATTGCATTTTGTTAGTTTTATTAAAAACTGATATAACTTAAAGCATTGCATATGGTTAGTTTTATTAAAAACTGATATAACTCAGTGCATTGCATTTTGTTAGTTTTATTAAAAACAGATATAACTTAAAGCATTACATATGGTTAGTTTTATTAAAAACTGATATAACTCAGTGCATTGCATTTTGTTAGTTTTATTAAAAACTGATATAACTTAAAGCATTGCATATGGTTAGTTTTATTAAAAACTGATATAACTTAAAGCATTGCATATGGTTAGTTTTATTAAAAACTGATATAACTCAATGCATTGCATATGGTTAGTTTTATTAAAAACTGATATAACTTAAAGCATTGCATTTTGTTAGTTTTATTAAAAACAGATATAACTTAAAGCATTACATATGGTTAGTTTTATTAAAAACTTATATAACTCAGTGCATTGCATTTTGTTAGTTTTATTAAAAACTGATATAACTTAAAGCATTGCATATGGTTAGTTTTATTAAAAACTGATATAACTCAGTGCATTGCATTTTGTTAGTTTTATTAAAAACAGATATAACTTAAAGCATTACATATGGTTAGTTTTATTAAAAACTGATATAACTCAGTGCATTGCATTTTGTTAGTTTTATTAAAAACTGATATAACTTAAAGCATTGCATATGGTTAGTTTTATTAAAAACTGATATAACTTAAAGCATTGCATATGGTTAGTTTTATTAAAAACTGATATAACTCAATGCATTGCATATGGTTAGTTTTATTAAAAACTGATATAACTTAAAGCATTGCATATGGTTAGTTTTATTAAAAACTGATATAACTGAGTGCATTGCATTTTGTTAGTTTTATTAAAAACTGATATAACTTAAAGCATTACATATGGTTAGTTTTATTAAAAACTTATATAACTCAGTGCATTGCATTTTGTTAGTTTTATTAAAAACTGATATAACTTAAAGCATTGCATATGGTTAGTTTTATTAAAAACGGATATAACTCAATGCATTTCATTTTGTTAGTTTTATTAAAAACTGATATAACTTAAAGCATTGCATATGGTTAGTTTTATTAAAAACTGATATAACTCAGTGCATTACATTTTGTTAGTTTTATTAAAAACTGATATAACTTAAAGCATTGCATATGGTTAGTTTTATTAAAAACTGATATAACTCAGTGCATTGCATATGGTTAGTTTTATTAAAAACTGATATAACTCAGTGCATTGCATTTTGTTAGTTTTATTAAAAACTGATATAACTTAAAGCATTGCATATTTTTAGTTTTATTAAAAACTGATATAACTTAAAGCATTGCATATGGTTAGTTTTATTAAAAAAGGATAGAACTCAGTGCATTGCATTTTGTTAGTTTTATTAAAAACTGATATAACTTAAAGCATTGCATATGGTTAGTTTTATTAAAAACTGATATAACTCAGTGCATTGCATTTTGTTAGTTTTATTAAAAACTGATATAACTTAAAGCATTGCATATGGTTAGTTTTATTAAAAACTGATATAACTCAATGCATTGCATTTTGTTAGTTTTATTAAAAACTGATATAACTTAAAGCATTGCATATGGTTAGTTTTATTAAAAACTGATATAACTCAGTGCATTGCATTTTGTTAGTTTTATTAAAAACTGATATAACTTAAAGCATTGCATATGGTTAGTTTTATTAAAAACTGATATAACTCAGTGCATTGCATTTTGTTAGTTTTATTAAAAACAGATATAACTTAAAGCATTACATATGGTTAGTTTTATTAAAAACTGATATAACTCAGTGCATTGCATTTTGTTAGTTTTATTAAAAACTGATATAACTTAAAGCATTGCATATGGTTAGTTTTATTAAAAACTGATATAACTTAAAGCATTGCATATGGTTAGTTTTATTAAAAACTGATATAACTCAATGCATTGCATATGGTTAGTTTTATTAAAAACTGATATAACTTAAAGCATTGCATTTTGTTAGTTTTATTAAAAACAGATATAACTTAAAGCATTACATATGGTTAGTTTTATTAAAAACTGATATAACTCAGTGCATTGCATTTTGTTAGTTTTATTAAAAACTGATATAACTTAAAGCATTGCATATGGTTAGTTTTATTAAAAACTGATATAACTCAGTGCATTGCATTTTGTTAGTTTTATTAAAAACAGATATAACTTAAAGCATTACATATGGTTAGTTTTATTAAAAACTGATATAACTCAGTGCATTGCATTTTGTTAGTTTTATTAAAAACTGATATAACTTAAAGCATTGCATATGGTTAGTTTTATTAAAAACTGATATAACTTAAAGCATTGCATATGGTTAGTTTTATTAAAAACTGATATAACTCAATGCATTGCATATGGTTAGTTTTATTAAAAACTGATATAACTCAGTGCATTGCATTTTGTTAGTTTTATTAAAAACAGATATAACTTAAAGCATTACATATGGTTAGTTTTATTAAAAACTGATATAACTCAGTGCATTGCATTTTGTTAGTTTTATTAAAAACTGATATAACTTAAAGCATTGCATATGGTTAGTTTTATTAAAAACTGATATAACTTAAAGCATTGCATATGGTTAGTTTTATTAAAAACGGATATAACTCAATGCATTTCATTTTGTTAGTTTTATTAAAAACTGATATAACTTAAAGCATTGCATATGGTTAGTTTTATTAAAAACTGATATAACTTAAAGCATTACATATGGTTAGTTTTATTAAAAACTTATATAACTCAGTGCATTGCATTTTGTTAGTTTTATTAAAAACTGATATAACTTAAAGCATTGCATATGGTTAGTTTTATTAAAAACTGATATAACTTAAAGCATTGCATATGGTTAGTTTTATTAAAAACGGATATAACTCAATGCATTTCATTTTGTTAGTTTTATTAAAAACTGATATAACTTAAAGCATTGCATATGGTTAGTTTTATTAAAAACTGATATAACTTAAAGCATTACATATGGTTAGTTTTATTAAAAACTAATATAACTCAGTGCATTGCATTTTGTTAGTTTTATTAAAAACTGATATAACTTAAAGCATTGCATATGGTTAGTTTTATTAAAAACTGATATAACTTAAAGCATTGCATATGGTTAGTTTTATTAAAAACGGATATAACTCAATGCATTTCATTTTGTTAGTTTTATTAAAAACTGATATAACTTAAAGCATTGCATATGGTTAGTTTTATTAAAAACTGATATAACTTAAAGCATTACATATGGTTAGTTTTATTAAAAACTGATATAACTTAAAGCATTGCATATGGTTAGTTTTATTAAAAACTGATATAACTTAAAGCATTACATATGGTTAGTTTTATTAAAAACTGATATAACTCAGTGCATTGCATTTTGTTAGTTTTATTAAAAACTGATATAACTTAAAGCATTGCATATGGTTAGTTTTATTAAAAACTGATATAACTTAAAGCATTGCATATGGTTAGTTTTATTAAAAACGGATATAACTCAATGCATTTCATTTTGTTAGTTTTATTAAAAACTGATATAACTTAAAGCATTGCATATGGTTAGTTTTATTAAAAACTGATATAACTTAAAGCATTACATATGGTTAGTTTTATTAAAAACTTATATAACTCAGTGCATTGCATTTTGTTAGTTTTATTAAAAACTGATATAACTTAAAGCATTGCATATGGTTAGTTTTATTAAAAACGGATATAACTCAATGCATTTCATTTTGTTAGTTTTATTAAAAACTGATATAACTTAAAGCATTGCATATGGTTAGTTTTATTAAAAACTGATATAACTCAGTGCATTGCATTTTGTTAGTTTTATTAAAAACTGATATAACTTAAAGCATTGCATATGGTTAGTTTTATTAAAAACTGATATAACTCAGTGCATTGCATATGGTTAGTTTTATTAAAAACTGATATAACTCAGTGCATTGCATTTTGTTAGTTTTATTAAAAACTGATATAACTTAAAGCATTGCATATTTTTAGTTTTATTAAAAACTGATATAACTTAAAGCATTGCATATGGTTAGTTTTATTAAAAAAGGATAGAACTCAGTGCATTGCATTTTGTTAGTTTTATTAAAAACTGATATAACTTAAAGCATTGCATATGGTTAGTTTTATTAAAAACTGATATAACTCAGTGCATTGCATTTTGTTAGTTTTATTAAAAACTGATATAACTTAAAGCATTGCATATGGTTAGTTTTATTAAAAACTGATATAACTCAATGCATTGCATTTTGTTAGTTTTATTAAAAACTGATATAACTTAAAGCATTGCATATGGTTAGTTTTATTAAAAACTGATATAACTCAGTGCATTGCATTTTGTTAGTTTTATTAAAAACTGATATAACTTAAAGCATTGCATATGGTTAGTTTTATTAAAAACTGATATAACTCAGTGCATTGCATTTTGTTAGTTTTATTAAAAACAGATATAACTTAAAGCATTACATATGGTTAGTTTTATTAAAAACTGATATAACTCAGTGCATTGCATTTTGTTAGTTTTATTAAAAACTGATATAACTTAAAGCATTGCATATGGTTAGTTTTATTAAAAACTGATATAACTTAAAGCATTGCATATGGTTAGTTTTATTAAAAACTGATATAACTCAATGCATTGCATATGGTTAGTTTTATTAAAAACTGATATAACTTAAAGCATTGCATTTTGTTAGTTTTATTAAAAACAGATATAACTTAAAGCATTACATATGGTTAGTTTTATTAAAAACTTATATAACTCAGTGCATTGCATTTTGTTAGTTTTATTAAAAACTGATATAACTTAAAGCATTGCATATGGTTAGTTTTATTAAAAACTGATATAACTCAGTGCATTGCATTTTGTTAGTTTTATTAAAAACAGATATAACTTAAAGCATTACATATGGTTAGTTTTATTAAAAACTGATATAACTCAGTGCATTGCATTTTGTTAGTTTTATTAAAAACTGATATAACTTAAAGCATTGCATATGGTTAGTTTTATTAAAAACTGATATAACTTAAAGCATTGCATATGGTTAGTTTTATTAAAAACTGATATAACTCAATGCATTGCATATGGTTAGTTTTATTAAAAACTGATATAACTCAGTGCATTGCATTTTGTTAGTTTTATTAAAAACAGATATAACTTAAAGCATTACATATGGTTAGTTTTATTAAAAACTGATATAACTCAGTGCATTGCATTTTGTTAGTTTTATTAAAAACTGATATAACTTAAAGCATTGCATATGGTTAGTTTTATTAAAAACTGATATAACTTAAAGCATTGCATATGGTTAGTTTTATTAAAAACGGATATAACTCAATGCATTTCATTTTGTTAGTTTTATTAAAAACTGATATAACTTAAAGCATTGCATATGGTTAGTTTTATTAAAAACTGATATAACTCAGTGCATTGCATTTTGTTAGTTTTATTAAAAACTGATATAACTCAGTGCATTGCATATGGTTAGTTTTATTAAAAACGGATATAACTCAGTGCATTGCATTTTGTTAGTTTTATTAAAAACTGATATAAATTAAAGCATTGCATATGGTTAGTTTTATTAAAAACAGATATAACTCAGTGCATTGCATTTGGTTAGTTTTATTAAAAACTGATATATCTCAGTGCATTGCATTTTTTTAGTTTTATTAAAAACTCAGTGCATTGCACTTTGTTAGTTTTATTAAAAATAGATATAACTCAGTGCGTTGCATTTGGTTAGTTTTATTAAAAACTGATATAACTCACTGTATTGCATTTTGTTAGTTTTATTAAAAACAGATATAACTCAGTGCATTGCATTTGGTTAGTTTTATTAAAAACTGATATAACTTAAAGCATTGCATATGGTTAGTTTTCTTAAAAACTGATGTAACTCAGTGCATTGCATTTTGTTAGTTTTATTAAAAACTGATATAACTCAATGCATTGCATTTTGTTAGTTTTATTAAAAACTGATATAACTCAGTGCATTGCATATGGTTAGTTTTATTAAAAACTGATATAACTCAATGCATTGCATTTTTATAGTTTTATTAAAAACTGATATAACTTAAAGCATTGCATATGGTTAGTTTTCTTAAAAACTGATATAACTCAGTGCATTGCATTTTGTTAGTTTTATTGAAAACTGATATAACTCAATGCATTGCATTTTGTTAGTTTTATTAAAAACTGATATAACTCAGTGCATTGCATATGGTTAGTTTTATTAAAAACTGATATAACTCAATGCATTGCATTTTGTTAGTTTTATTAAAAACTGATATAACTTAAAGCATTGCATATGGTTAGTTTTCTTAAAAACTGATGTAACTCAGTGCATTGCATTTTGTTAGTTTTATTAAAAACTGATATAACTCAGTGCATTGCATATGGTTAGTTTTATTAAAAACGGATATAACTCAGTGCATTGCATTTTGTTAGTTTTATTAAAAACTGATATAACTTAAAGCATTGCATATGGTTAGTTTTATTAAAAACTGATATAACTCAGTGCATTGCATTTTGTTAGTTTTATTAAAAACAGATATAACTCAGTGCATTGCATTTGGTTAGTTTTATGAAAAACGGATATAACTCAATGCATTGCATTTTGTTAGTTTTATTAAAAACAGATATAACTCAGTGCATTGCATTTGGTTAGTTTTATGAAAAACGGATATAACTCAATGCATTGCATTTTGTTAGTTTTATTAAAAACTGATATATCTCAGTGCATTGCATTTTGTTAGTTTTATTAAAAACGGATATAATTCAGTGCATTGCATTTGGTTAGTTTTATTAAAAACAGATATAACTCAGTGCGCTGCATTTGGTTAGTTTGATTAAAAACTGATATAACTCACTGTATTGCATATGGTTAGTTTTATTAAAAACGGATATAACTCAGTGCATTGCATTTGGTTAGTTTTATGAAAAGCGGATATAACTCAGTGCATTGCATTTTGTTAGTTTTATTAAAAACTTAGTGCATTGCATTTTGTTAGTTTTAGTAAAAACTGATATTACTTACTGTATTGCATTTTGTTAGTTTTATTAAAAACAGATATAACTCAGTGCACTGCACTTGGTTAGTTTTATTAAAAACTGATATAACTCAGTGCATTGCATTTGGTTAGTTTTATGAAAAGCGGATATAACTCAGTGCATTGCATTTTGTTAGTTTTATTAAAAACTTAGTGCATTGCATTTTGTTAGTTTTAGTAAAAACTGATATTACTTACTGTATTGCATTTTGTTAGTTTTATTAAAAACTGATATATCTCAGTGCATTGCATTTTGTTAGTTTTATTAAAAACTGATATAACTCAGTGCATTGCATTTGGTTAGTTTTATGAAAAGCGGATATAACTCAGTGCATTGCATTTTGTTAGTTTTATTAAAAACTTAGTGCATTGCATTTTGTTAGTTTTAGTAAAAACTGATATTACTTACTGTATTGCATTTTGTTAGTTTTATTAAAAACAGATATAACTCAGTGCACTGCACTTGGTTAGTTTTATTAAAAACTGATATAACTCAGTGCATTGCATTTGGTTAGTTTTATGAAAAGCGGATATAACTCAGTGCATTGCATTTTGTTAGTTTTATTAAAAACTTAGTGCATTGCATTTTGTTAGTTTTAGTAAAAACTGATATTACTTACTGTATTGCATTTTGTTAGTTTTATTAAAAACAGATATAACTCAGTGCACTGCACTTGGTTAGTTTTATTAAAAACTGATATAACTCAGTGCATTGCATTTGGTTAGTTTTATGAAAAGCGGATATAACTCAGTGCATTGCATTTTGTTAGTTTTATTAAAAACAGATATAACTCAGTGCACTGCACTTGGTTAGTTTTATTAAAAACTGATATAACTCAGTGCATTGCATTTGGTTAGTTTTATGAAAAGCGGATATAACTCAGTGCATTGCATTTTGTTAGTTTTATTAAAAACTTAGTGCATTGCATTTTGTTAGTTTTAGTAAAAACTGATATTACTTACTGTATTGCATTTTGTTAGTTTTATTAAAAACAGATATAACTCAGTGCACTGCACTTGGTTAGTTTTATTAAAAACTGATATAACTCAGTGCATTGCATTTGGTTAGTTTTATGAAAAGCGGATATAACTCAGTGCATTGCATTTTGTTAGTTTTATTAAAAACTTAGTGCATTGCATTTTGTTAGTTTTAGTAAAAACTGATATTACTTACTGTATTGCATTTTGTTAGTTTTATTAAAAACAGATATAACTCAGTGCACTGCACTTGGTTAGTTTTATTAAAAACTGATATAACTCAGTGCATTGCATTTGGTTAGTTTTATGAAAAGCGGATATAACTCAGTGCATTGCATTTTGTTAGTTTTATTAAAAACTTAGTGCATTGCATTTTGTTAGTTTTAGTAAAAACTGATATTACTTACTGTATTGCATTTTGTTAGTTTTATTAAAAACAGATATAACTCAGTGCACTGCACTTGGTTAGTTTTATTAAAAACTGATATAACTCAGTGCATTGCATTTGGTTAGTTTTATGAAAAGCGGATATAACTCAGTGCATTGCATTTTGTTAGTTTTATTAAAAACTTAGTGCATTGCATTTTGTTAGTTTTAGTAAAAACTGATATTACTTACTGTATTGCATTTTGTTAGTTTTATTAAAAACTGATATAACTCAGTGCATTGCATTTGGTTAGTTTTATGAAAAGCGGATATAACTCAGTGCATTGCATTTTGTTAGTTTTATTAAAAACTTAGTGCATTGCATTTTGTTAGTTTTAGTAAAAACTGATATTACTTACTGTATTGCATTTTGTTAGTTTTATTAAAAACAGATATAACTCAGTGCACTGCACTTGGTTAGTTTTATTAAAAACTGATATAACTCAGTGCATTGCATTTGGTTAGTTTTATGAAAAGCGGATATAACTCAGTGCATTGCATTTTGTTAGTTTTATTAAAAACTTAGTGCATTGCATTTTGTTAGTTTTAGTAAAAACTGATATTACTTACTGTATTGCATTTTGTTAGTTTTATTAAAAACAGATATAACTCAGTGCACTGCACTTGGTTAGTTTTATTAAAAACTGATATAACTCAGTGCATTGCATTTGGTTAGTTTTATGAAAAGCGGATATAACTCAGTGCATTGTATTTTGTTAGTTTTATTAAAAACTTAGTGCATTGCATTTTGTTAGTTTTAGTAAAAACTGATATTACTTACTGTATTGCATTTTGTTAGTTTTATTAAAAACAGATATAACTCAGTGCACTGCACTTGGTTAGTTTTATTAAAAACTGATATAACTCAGTGCATTGCATTTGGTTAGTTTTATGAAAAGCGGATATAACTCAGTGCATTGCATTTTGTTAGTTTTATTAAAAACTTAGTGCATTGCATTTTGTTAGTTTTAGTAAAAACTGATATTACTTACTGTATTGCATTTTGTTAGTTTTATTAAAAACAGATATAACTCAGTGCACTGCACTTGGTTAGTTTTATTAAAAACTGATATAACTCAGTGCATTGCATTTGGTTAGTTTTATGAAAAGCGGATATAACTCAGTGCATTGCATTTTGTTAGTTTTATTAAAAACTTAGTGCATTGCATTTTGTTAGTTTTAGTAAAAACTGATATTACTTACTGTATTGCATTTTGTTAGTTTTATTAAAAACAGATATAACTCAGTGCACTGCACTTGGTTAGTTTTATTAAAAACTGATATAACTCAGTGCATTGCATTTGGTTAGTTTTATGAAAAGCGGATATAACTCAGTGCATTGCATTTTGTTAGTTTTATTAAAAACTTAGTGCATTGCATTTTGTTAGTTTTAGTAAAAACTGATATTACTTACTGTATTGCATTTTGTTAGTTTTATTAAAAACAGATATAACTCAGTGCACTGCACTTGGTTAGTTTTATTAAAAACTGATATAACTCAGTGCATTGCATTTGGTTAGTTTTATGAAAAGCGGATATAACTCAGTGCATTGCATTTTGTTAGTTTTATTAAAAACTTAGTGCATTGCATTTTGTTAGTTTTAGTAAAAACTGATATTACTTACTGTATTGCATTTTGTTAGTTTTATTAAAAACAGATATAACTCAGTGCACTGCACTTGGTTAGTTTTATTAAAAACGGATATAACTCAGTGCATTGCATTTGGTTAGTTTTATGAAAAGCGGATATAACTCAGTGCATTGCATTTTGTTAGTTTTATTAAAAACTTAGTGCATTGCATTTTGTTAGTTTTAGTAAAAACTGATATTACTTACTGTATTGCATTTTGTTAGTTTTATTAAAAACAGATATAACTCAGTGCACTGCACTTGGTTAGTTTTATTAAAAACTGATATAACTCAGTGCATTGCATTTGGTTAGTTTTATGAAAAGCGGATATAACTCAGTGCATTGCATTTTGTTAGTTTTATTAAAAACTTAGTGCATTGCATTTTGTTAGTTTTAGTAAAAACTGATATTACTTACTGTATTGCATTTTGTTAGTTTTATTAAAAACAGATATAACTCAGTGCACTGCACTTGGTTAGTTTTATTAAAAACTGATATAACTCAGTGCATTGCATTTGGTTAGTTTTATGAAAAGCGGATATAACTCAGTGCATTGCATTTTGTTAGTTTTATTAAAAACTTAGTGCATTGCATTTTGTTAGTTTTAGTAAAAACTGATATTACTTACTGTATTGCATTTTGTTAGTTTTATTAAAAACTGATATATCTCAGTGCATTGCATTTTGTTAGTTTTATTAAAAACGGATATAACTCAGTGCATTGCATTTGGTTAGTTTTATTAAAAACTGATACAACTCACTGCATTGCATTTTGTTAGTTTAATTAAAAATTGATACAACTCAGTGCAGTGCATTTTGTTAGTTTTATTAAAAACAGATATAACTCAGTGCATTGCATTTGGTTAGTTTTATTAAAAACTGATATATCTCAGTGCATTGCATTTTTTTAGTTTTATTAAAAACTCAGTGCATTGCATTTTGTTAGTTTTATTAAAAATAGATATAACTCAGTGCATTGCATTTGGTTAGTTTTATTAAAAACTGATATAACTTAAAGCATTGCATATGGTTAGTTTTCTTAAAAACTGATGTAACTCAGTGCATTGCATTTTGTTAGTTTTATTAAAAACTGATATAACTCAGTGCATTGCATATGGTTAGTTTTATTAAAAACGGATATAACTCAGTGCATTGCATTTTGTTAGTTTTATTAAAAACTGATATAAATTAAAGCATTGCATATGGTTAGTTTTATTAAAAACTGATATAACTCAGTGCATTGCATTTTGTTAGTTTTATTAAAAACTGATATAACTCCATGCATTGCATTTTGTTAGTTTTATTAAAAACTGATATAACTCAGTGCATTGCATTTTGTTAGTTTTATTAAAAACTGAGATAACTCAATGCATTGCATTTTGTTAGTTTTATTAAAAACTGATATAACTCAGTGCATTGCATTTTGTTAGTTTTATTAAAAACTGATATAACTCAATGCATTGCATTTTGTTAGTTTTATTAAAAACTGATATAACTCAGTGCATTGCATATGGTTAGTTTTATTAAAAACTGATATAACTCAATGCATTGCATTTTGTTAGTTTTATTAAAAACTGATATAACTTAAAGCATTGCATATGGTTAGTTTTCTTAAAAACTGATATAACTCAGTGCATTGCATTTTGTTAGTTTTATTAAAAACTGATATAACTCAATGCATTGCATTTTGTTAGTTTTATTAAAAACTGATATAACTCAGTGCATTGCATATGGTTAGTTTTATTAAAAACTGATATAACTCAATGCATTGCATATGGTTAGTTTTATTAAAAACGGATATAACTCAGTGCATTGCATTTTGTTAGTTTTATTAAAAACTGATATAACTTAAAGCATTGCATATGGTTAGTTTTATTAAAAACTGATATAACTCAATGCATTGCATTTTGTTAGTTTTATTAAAAACTGATATAAATCAATGCATTGCATTTTGTTAGTTTTGTTAAAAACTGATATAACTTAAAGCATTGCATATGGTTAGTTTTATTAAAAACTGATATAACTCAATGCATTGCATTTTGTTAGTTTTATTAAAAACTGATATAACTCAGTGCATTGCATATGGTTAGTTTTATTAAAAACTGATATAACTCAGTGCATTGCATATGGTTAGTTTTATTAAAAACTGATATAACTCAATGCATTGCATTTTGTTAGTTTTATTAAAAACTGATATAAATCAATGCATTGCATTTTGTTAGTTTTATTAAAAACGGATATAACTCAGTGCATTGCATTTGGTTAGTTTTATTAAAAACTGATATAACTTAAAGCATTGCATATGGTTAGTTTTATCAAAAACTGATATAACTCAATGCATTGCATTTTGTTAGTTTTATTAAAAACTGATATAACTTAAAGCATTGCATATGGTTAGTTTTATCAAAACCTGATATAACTTAAAGCATTGCATATGGTTAGTTTTATTAAAAACTGATATAACTTAAAGCATTGCATATGGTTAGTTTTATCAAAAACTGATATAACTCAATGCATTGCATTTTGTTAGTTTTATTAAAAACTGATATAACTTAAAGCATTGCATATGGTTAGTTTTATTAAAAACTGATATAAATCAATGCATTGCATTTTGTTAGTTTTATTAAAAACGGATATAACTCAGTGCATTGCATTTGGTTAGTTTTATTAAAAACTGATATAACTTAAAGCATTGCATATGGTTAGTTTTATCAAAAACTGATATAACTCAATGCATTGCATTTTGTTAGTTTTATTAAAAACTGATATAACTTAAAGCATTGCATATGGTTAGTTTTATCAAAAACTGATATAACTCAATGCATTGCATTTTGTTAGTTTTATTAAAAACTGATATAACTTAAAGCATTGCATATGGTTAGTTTTATTAAAAACTGATATAACTCAATGCATTGCATTTTGTTAGTTTTATTAAAAACTGATATAACTTAAAGCATTGCATATGGTTAGTTTTATCAAAAACTGATATAACTCAATGCATTGCATTTTGTTAGTTTTATTAAAAACTGATATAACTCAATGCATTGCATTTTGTTAGTTTTATTAAAAACTGATATAACTTAAAGCATTGCATATGGTTAGTTTTATTAAAAACTGATATAACTCAATGCATTGCATTTTGTTAGTTTTATTAAAAACTGATATAACTTAAAGCATTGCATATGGTTAGTTTTATTAAAAACTGATATAACTCAATGCATTGCATTTTGTTAGTTTTATTAAAAACTGATATAAATCAATGCATTGCATTTTGTTAGTTTTATTAAAAACGGATATAACTTAAAGCATTGCATATGGTTAGTTTTATCAAAAACTGATATAACTCAATGCATTGCATTTTGTTAGTTTTATTAAAAACTGATATAAATCAATGCATTGCATTTTGTTAGTTTTATTAAAAACTGATATAACTTAAAGCATTGCATATGGTTAGTTTTATTAAAAACTGATATAACTCAATGCATTGCATTTTGTTAGTTTTATTAAAAACTGATATAACTTAAAGCATTGCATATGGTTAGTTTTATTAAAAACTGATATAACTCAATGCATTGCATTTTGTTAGTTTTATTAAAAACTGATATAAATCAATGCATTGCATTTTGTTAGTTTTATTAAAAACGGATATAACTTAAAGCATTGCATATGGTTAGTTTTATCAAAAACTGATATAACTCAATGCATTGCATTTTGTTAGTTTTATTAAAAACTGATATAAATCAATGCATTGCATTTTGTTAGTTTTATTAAAAACTGATATAACTTAAAGCATTGCATATGGTTAGTTTTATCAAAAACTGATATAACTCAATGCATTGCATTTTGTTAGTTTTATTAAAAACTGATATAACTCAATGCATTGCATTTTGTTAGTTTTATTAAAAACTGATATAACTTAAAGCATTGCATATGGTTAGTTTTATTAAAAACTGATATAACTCAATGCATTGCATTTTGTTAGTTTTATTAAAAACTGATATAACTTAAAGCATTGCATATGGTTAGTTTTATTAAAAACTGATATAACTCAATGCATTGCATTTTGTTAGTTTTATTAAAAACTGATATAAATCAATGCATTGCATTTTGTTAGTTTTATTAAAAACTGATATAACTTAAAGCATTGCATATGGTTAGTTTTATCAAAAACTGATATAACTCAATGCATTGCATTTTGTTAGTTTTATTAAAAACTGATATAACTTAAAGCATTGCATATGGTTAGTTTTATTAAAAACTGATATAACTCAGTGCATTGCATATGGTTAGTTTTATTAAAAACTGATATAACTCAATGCATTGCATTTTGTTAGTTTTATTAAAAACTGATATAACTTAAAGCATTGCATATGGTTAGTTTTATTAAAAACTGATATAACTCAGTGCATTGCATATGGTTAGTTTTATTAAAAACTGATATAACTCAATGCATTGCATTTTGTTAGTTTTATTAAAAACTGATATAACTTAAAGCATTGCATATGGTTAGTTTTATTAAAAACTGATATAACTCAATGCATTGCATTTTGTTAGTTTTATTAAAAACTGATATAACTTAAAGCATTGCATATGGTTAGTTTTATTAAAAACTGATATAACTCAGTGCATTGCATATGGTTAGTTTTATTAAAAACTGATATAACTCAATGCATTGCATTTTGTTAGTTTTATTAAAAACTGATATAACTTAAAGCATTGCATATGGTTAGTTTTATTAAAAACTGATATAACTCAGTGCATTGCATATGGTTAGTTTTATTAAAAACTGATATAACTCAATGCATTGCATTTTGTTAGTTTTATTAAAAACTGATATAACTTAAAGCATTGCATATGGTTAGTTTTATTAAAAACTGATATAACTCAATGCATTGCATTTTGTTAGTTTTATTAAAAACTGATATAACTTAAAGCATTGCATATGGTTAGTTTTATTAAAAACTGATATAACTCAATGCATTGCATTTTGTTAGTTTTATTAAAAACTGATATAACTTAAAGCATTGCATATGGTTAGTTTTATTAAAAACTGATATAACTCAGTGCATTGCATATGGTTAGTTTTATTAAAAACTGATATAACTCAATGCATTGCATTTTGTTAGTTTTATTAAAAACTGATATAACTTAAAGCATTGCATATGGTTAGTTTTATTAAAAACTGATATAACTCAATGCATTGCATTTTGTTAGTTTTATTAAAAACTGATATAAATCAATGCATTGCATTTTGTTAGTTTTATTAAAAACTGATATAACTTAAAGCATTGCATATGGTTAGTTTTATTAAAAACTGATATAACTCAATGCATTGCATTTTGTTAGTTTTATTAAAAACTGATATAAATCAATGCATTGCATTTTGTTAGTTTTATTAAAAACTGATATAACTCAGTGCATTGCATATGGTTAGTTTTATTAAAAACTGATATAACTCAATGCATTGCATTTTGTTAGTTTTATTAAAAACTGATATAACTTAAAGCATTGCATATGGTTAGTTTTATTAAAAACTGATATAACTCAATGCATTGCATTTTGTTAGTTTTATTAAAAACTGATATAACTTAAAGCATTGCATATGGTTAGTTTTATTAAAAACTGATATAACTCAATGCATTGCATTTTGTTAGTTTTATTAAAAACTGATATAACTTAAAGCATTGCATATGGTTAGTTTTATTAAAAACTGATATAACTCAATGCATTGCATTTTGTTAGTTTTATTAAAAACTGATATAACTTAAAGCATTGCATATGGTTAGTTTTATTAAAAACTGATATAACTCAATGCATTGCATTTTGTTAATTTTATTAAAAACTGATATAAATCAATGCATTGCATTTTGTTAGTTTTATTAAAAACTGATATAACTTAAAGCATTGCATATGGTTAGTTTTATTAAAAACTGATATAACTCAATGCATTGCATTTTGTTAGTTTTATTAAAAACTGATATAAATCAATGCATTGCATTTTGTTAGTTTTATTAAAAACTGATATAACTTAAAGCATTGCATATGGTTAGTTTTATTAAAAACTGATATAACTCAATGCATTGCATTTTGTTAGTTTTATTAAAAACTGATATAAATCAATGCATTGCATTTTGTTAGTTTTATTAAAAACTGATATAACTTAAAGCATTGCATATGGTTAGTTTTATTAAAAACTGATATAACTCAATGCATTGCATTTTGTTAGTTTTATTAAAAACTGATATAAATCAATGCATTGCATTTTGTTAGTTTTATTAAAAACTGATATAACTTAAAGCATTGCATATGGTTAGTTTTATTAAAAACTGATATAACTCAATGCATTGCATTTTGTTAGTTTTATTAAAAACTGATATAAATCAATGCATTGCATTTTGTTAGTTTTATTAAAAACTGATATAACTTAAAGCATTGCATATGGTTAGTTTTATTAAAAACTGATATAACTCAATGCATTGCATTTTGTTAGTTTTATTAAAAACTGATATAAATCAATGCATTGCATTTTGTTAGTTTTATTAAAAACTGATATAACTTAAAGCATTGCATATGGTTAGTTTTATTAAAAACTGATATAACTCAATGCATTGCATTTTGTTAGTTTTATTAAAAACTGATATAAATCAATGCATTGCATTTTGTTAGTTTTATTAAAAACTGATATAACTTAAAGCATTGCATATGGTTAGTTTTATTAAAAACTGATATAACTCAATGCATTGCATTTTGTTAGTTTTATTAAAAACTGATATAAATCAATGCATTGCATTTTGTTAGTTTTATTAAAAACTGATATAACTTAAAGCATTGCATATGGTTAGTTTTATTAAAAACTGATATAACTCAATGCATTGCATTTTGTTAGTTTTATTAAAAACTGATATAAATCAATGCATTGCATTTTGTTAGTTTTATTAAAAACTGATATAACTTAAAGCATTGCATATGGTTAGTTTTATTAAAAACTGATATAACTCAATGCATTGCATTTTGTTAGTTTTATTAAAAACTGATATAAATCAATGCATTGCATTTTGTTAGTTTTATTAAAAACTGATATAACTTAAAGCATTGCATATGGTTAGTTTTATTAAAAACTGATATAACTCAATGCATTGCATTTTGTTAGTTTTATTAAAAACTGATATAAATCAATGCATTGCATTTTGTTAGTTTTATTAAAAACTGATATAACTTAATGCATTGCATTTTGTTAGTTTTATTAAAAACTGATATAACTTAAAGCATTGCATATGGTTAGTTTTATTAAAAACTGATATAACTCAATGCATTGCATTTTGTTAGTTTTATTAAAAACTGATATAAATCAATGCATTGCATTTTGTTAGTTTTATTAAAAACTGATATAACTTAAAGCATTGCATATGGTTAGTTTTATTAAAAACTGATATAACTCAATGCATTGCATTTTGTTAGTTTTATTAAAAACTGATATAAATCAATGCATTGCATTTTGTTAGTTTTATTAAAAACTGATATAACTTAAAGCATTGCATATGGTTAGTTTTATTAAAAACTGATATAACTCAATGCATTGCATTTTGTTAGTTTTATTAAAAACTGATATAAATCAATGCATTGCATTTTGTTAGTTTTATTAAAAACTGATATAACTTAAAGCATTGCATATGGTTAGTTTTATTAAAAACTGATATAACTCAATGCATTGCATTTTGTTAGTTTTATTAAAAACTGATATAACTTAAAGCATTGCATATGGTTAGTTTTATTAAAAACTGATATAACTCAGTGCATTGCATATGGTTAGTTTTATTAAAAACTGATATAACTCAATGCATTGCATTTTGTTAGTTTTATTAAAAACTGATATAACTTAAAGCATTGCATATGGTTAGTTTTATTAAAAACTGATATAACTCAATGCATTGCATTTTGTTAGTTTTATTAAAAACTGATATAAATCAATGCATTGCATTTTGTTAGTTTTATTAAAAACTGATATAACTTAAAGCATTGCATATGGTTAGTTTTATTAAAAACTGATATAACTCAATGCATTGCATTTTGTTAGTTTTATTAAAAACTGATATAAATCAATGCATTGCATTTTGTTAGTTTTATTAAAAACTGATATAACTCAGTGCATTGCATATGGTTAGTTTTATTAAAAACTGATATAACTCAATGCATTGCATTTTGTTAGTTTTATTAAAAACTGATATAACTCAATGCATTGCATTTGGTTAGTTTTATTAAAAACTGATATAACTCAATGCATTGCATTTTGTTAGTTTTATTAAAAACTGATATAACTCAATGCATTGCATATGGTTAGTTTTATTAAAAACTGATATAAATCAATGCATTGCATTTTGTTAGTTTTATTAAAAACTGATATAACTTAAAGCATTGCATATGGTTAGTTTTATTAAAAACTGATATAACTCAATGCATTGCATTTTGTTAGTTTTATTAAAAACTGATATAAATCAATGCATTGCATTTTGTTAGTTTTATTAAAAACTGATATAACTTAAAGCATTGCATATGGTTAGTTTTATTAAAAACTGATATAACTCAATGCATTGCATTTTGTTAGTTTTATTAAAAACTGATATAAATCAATGCATTGCATTTTGTTAGTTTTATTAAAAACTGATATAACTTAAAGCATTGCATATGGTTAGTTTTATTAAAAACTGATATAACTCAATGCATTGCATTTTGTTAGTTTTATTAAAAACTGATATAAATCAATGCATTGCATTTTGTTAGTTTTATTAAAAACTGATATAACTTAAAGCATTGCATATGGTTAGTTTTATTAAAAACTGATATAACTCAATGCATTGCATTTTGTTAGTTTTATTAAAAACTGATATAAATCAATGCATTGCATTTTGTTAGTTTTATTAAAAACTGATATAACTTAAAGCATTGCATATGGTTAGTTTTATTAAAAACTGATATAACTCAATGCATTGCATTTTGTTAGTTTTATTAAAAACTGATATAAATCAATGCATTGCATTTTGTTAGTTTTATTAAAAACTGATATAACTTAAAGCATTGCATATGGTTAGTTTTATTAAAAACTGATATAACTCAATGCATTGCATTTTGTTAGTTTTATTAAAAACTGATATAAATCAATGCATTGCATTTTGTTAGTTTTATTAAAAACTGATATAACTTAAAGCATTGCATATGGTTAGTTTTATTAAAAACTGATATAACTCAATGCATTGCATTTTGTTAGTTTTATTAAAAACTGATATAAATCAATGCATTGCATTTTGTTAGTTTTATTAAAAACTGATATAACTTAAAGCATTGCATATGGTTAGTTTTATTAAAAACTGATATAACTCAATGCATTGCATTTTGTTAGTTTTATTAAAAACTGATATAAATCAATGCATTGCATTTTGTTAGTTTTATTAAAAACTGATATAACTTAAAGCATTGCATATGGTTAGTTTTATTAAAAACTGATATAACTCAATGCATTGCATTTTGTTAGTTTTATTAAAAACTGATATAAATCAATGCATTGCATTTTGTTAGTTTTATTAAAAACTGATATAACTTAAAGCATTGCATTTTGTTAGTTTTATTAAAAACTGATATAACTTAAAGCATTGCATATGGTTAGTTTTATTAAAAACTGATATAACTCAATGCATTGCATTTTGTTAGTTTTATTAAAAACTGATATAAATCAATGCATTGCATTTTGTTAGTTTTATTAAAAACTGATATAACTTAAAGCATTGCATATGGTTAGTTTTATTAAAAACTGATATAACTCAATGCATTGCATTTTGTTAGTTTTATTAAAAACTGATATAAATCAATGCATTGCATTTTGTTAGTTTTATTAAAAACTGATATAACTTAAAGCATTGCATATGGTTAGTTTTATTAAAAACTGATATAACTTAATGCATTGCATTTTGTTAGTTTTATTAAAAACTGATATAAATCAATGCATTGCATTTTGTTAGTTTTATTAAAAACTGATATAACTTAAAGCATTGCATATGGTTAGTTTTATTAAAAACTGATATAACTTAAAGCATTGCATATGGTTAGTTTTATTAAAAACTGATATAACTCAATGCATTGCATTTTGTTAGTTTTATTAAAAACTGATATAAATCAATGCATTGCATTTTGTTAGTTTTATTAAAAACTGATATAACTTAAAGCATTGC
>JAWMAG010000267.1:0-70003 GCA_037013455.1 Ceratitis rosa | reverse complement strand
GTTAAAACTGATATAACTCAGAGCATTGCATATGGATAGTTTTATTAAAAACTGATATAACTTATTGCATTGCATATGGATAGTTTTATTGAAAACTGATATAACTTATTGCATTGCATATGGATAGTTTTATTAAAACTGATATAACTTATTGCATTGCATATGGATAGTTTTATTGAAAACTGATATAACTTATTGCATTGCATATGGATAGTTTTATTGAAAACTGATATAACTTATTGCATTGCATATGGATAGTTTTATTAAAAACTGATATAACTTATTGCATTGCATATGGATAGTTTTATTGAAAACTGATATAACTTATTGCATTGCATATGGATAGTTTTATTGAAAACTGATATAACTTATTGCATTGCATATGGATAGTTTTATTGAAAACTGATATAACTTATTGCATTGCATATGGATAGTTTTATTGAAAACTGATATAACTTATTGCATTGCATATGGATAGTTTTATTAAAACTGATATAACTTATTGCATTGCATATGGATAGTTTTATTGAAAACTGATATAACTTATTGCATTGCATATGGATAGTTTTATTGAAAACTGATATAACTTATTGCATTGCATATGGATAGTTTTATTGAAAACTGATATAACTTATTGCATTGCATATGGATAGTTTTATTGAAAACTGATATAACTTATTGCATTGCATATGGATAGTTTTATTGAAAACTGATATAACTTATTGCATTGCATATTGATAGTTTTATTGAAAACTGATATAACTTATTGCATTGCATATGGATAGTTATATTGAAAACTGATATAACTTATTGCATTGCATATGATAGTTTTATTGAAAACTGATATAACTTATTGCATTGCATATGGATAGTTTTATTGAAAACTGATATAACTTATTGCATTGCATATGGATAGTTTTATTGAAAACTGATATAACTTATTGCATTGCATATGGATAGTTTTATTGAAAACTGATATAACTTATTGCATTGCATATTGATAGTTTTATTGAAAACTGATATAACTTATTGCATTGCATATGGATAGTTTTATTGAAAACTGATATAACTTATTGCATTGCATATGGATAGTTTTATTAAAAACTGATATAACTTATTGCATTGCATATGGATAGTTTTATTAAAAACTGATATAACTTATTGCATTGCATATGGATAGTTTTATTGAAAACTGATATAACTTATTGCATTGCATATGGATAGTTTTATTAAAACTGATATAACTTATTGCATTGCATATGGATAGTTTTATTGAAAACTGATATAACTTATTGCATTGCATATGGATAGTTTTATTGAAAACTGATATAACTTATTGCATTGCATATGATAGTTTTATTGAAAACTGATATAACTTATTGCATTGCATATGGATAGTTATATTGAAAACTGATATAACTTATTGCATTGCATATTGATAGTTTTATTAAAAACTGATATAACTTATTGCATTGCATATGGATAGTTTTATTGAAAACTGATATAACTTATTGCATTGCATATGGATAGTTATATTGAAAACTGATATAACTTATTGCATTGCATATTGATAGTTTTATTGAAAACTGATATAACTTATTGCATTGCATATGGATAGTTTTATTGAAAACTGATATAACTTATTGCATTGCATATGGATAGTTATATTGAAAACTGATATAACTTATTGCATTGCATATGGATAGTTATATTGAAAACTGATATAACTTATTGCATTGCATATGGATAGTTATATTGAAAACTGATATAACTTATTGCATTGCATATTGATAGTTTTATTGAAAACTGATATAACTTATTGCATTGCATATGGATAGTTTTATTGAAAACTGATATAACTTATTGCATTGCATATGGATAGTTTTATTAAAACTGATATAACTTATTGCATTGCATATGGATAGTTTTATTGAAAACTGATATAACTTATTGCATTGCATATGGATAGTTATATTGAAAACTGATATAACTTATTGCATTGCATATTGATAGTTTTATTGAAAACTGATATAACTTATTGCATTGCATATGGATAGTTTTATTGAAAACTGATATAACTTATTGCATTGCATATGGATAGTTATATTGAAAACTGATATAACTTATTGCATTGCATATGGATAGTTATATTGAAAACTGATATAACTTATTGCATTGCATATGGATAGTTTTATTGAAAACTGATATAACTTATTGCATTGCATATGGATAGTTTTATTGAAAACTGATATAACTTATTGCATTGCATATGGATAGTTATATTGAAAACTGATATAACTTATTGCATTGCATATTGATAGTTTTATTGAAAACTGATATAACTTATTGCATTGCATATGGATAGTTTTATTGAAAACTGATATAACTTATTGCATTGCATATGGATAGTTATATTGAAAACTGATATAACTTATTGCATTGCATATGGATAGTTATATTGAAAACTGATATAACTTATTGCATTGCATATTGATAGTTTTATTGAAAACTGATATAACTTATTGCATTGCATATGGATAGTTTTATTGAAAACTGATATAACTTATTGCATTGCATATGGATAGTTATATTGAAAACTGATATAACTTATTGCATTGCATATTGATAGTTTTATTGAAAACTGATATAACTTATTGCATTGCATATGGATAGTTTTATTGAAAACTGATATAACTTATTGCATTGCATATGGATAGTTATATTGAAAACTGATATAACTTATTGCATTGCATTTGGATAGTTATATTGAAAACTGATATAACTTATTGCATTGCATATTGATAGTTTTATTGAAAACTGATATAACTTATTGCATTGCATATGGATAGTTATATTGAAAACAGATATAACTTATTGCATTGCATATTGATAGTTTTATTAAAAACTGATATAACTTATTGCATTGCATATGGATAGTTTTATTGAAAACTGATATAACTTATTGGATTGCATATGGATAGTTTTATTGAAAACTGATATAACTTATTGCATTGCATATGGATAGTTATATTGAAAACTGATATAACTTATTGCATTGCATATTGATAGTTTTATTAAAAACTGATATAACTTATTGCATTGCATATGGATAGTTTTATTGAAAACTGATATAACTTATTGCATTGCATATGGATAGTTTTATTAAAAACTGATATAACTTATTGCATTGCATATGGATAGTTTTATTAAAAACTGATATAACTTATTGCATTGCATATGGATAGTTTTATTGAAAACTGATATAACTTATTGCATTGCATATGGATAGTTTTATTAAAAACTGATATAACTTATTGCATTGCATATGGATAGTTTTATTGAAAACTGATATAACTTATTGCATTGCATATGGATAGTTATATTGAAAACTGATATAACTTATTGCATTGCATATTGATAGTTTTATTGAAAACTGATATAACTTATTGCATTGCATATGGATAGTTTTATTGAAAACTGATATAACTTATTGCATTGCATATGGATAGTTTTATTAAAAACTGATATAACTTATTGCATTGCATATGGATAGTTTTATTGAAAACTGATATAACTTATTGCATTGCATATGGATAGTTATATTGAAAACTGATATAACTTATTGCATTGCATATTGATAGTTTTATTGAAAACTGATATAACTTATTGCATTGCATATGGATAGTTTTATTGAAAACTGATATAACTTATTGCATTGCATATGGATAGTTATATTGAAAACTGATATAACTTATTGCATTGCATATGGATAGTTATATTGAAAACTGATATAACTTATTGCATTGCATATTGATAGTTTTATTGAAAACTGATATAACTTATTGCATTGCATATGGATAGTTTTATTGAAAACTGATATAACTTATTGCATTGCATATGGATAGTTATATTGAAAACTGATATAACTTATTGCATTGCATATGGATAGTTATATTGAAAACTGATATAACTTATTGCATTGCATATTGATAGTTTTATTGAAAACTGATATAACTTATTGCATTGCATATGGATAGTTATATTGAAAACTGATATAACTTATTGCATTGCATATTGATAGTTTTATTAAAAACTGATATAACTTATTGCATTGCATATGGATAGTTTTATTGAAAACTGATATAACTTATTGATTGCATATGGATAGTTTTATTGAAAACTGATATAACTTATTGCATTGCATATGGATAGTTTTATTGAAAACTGATATAACTTATTGCATTGCATATGGATAGTTTTATTAAAAACTGATATAACTTATTGCATTGCATATGGATAGTTTTATTGAAAACTGATATAACTTATTGCATTGCATATGGATAGTTTTATTAAAAACTGATATAACTTATTGCATTGCATATGGATAGTTTTATTGAAAACTGATATAACTTATTGCATTGCATATGGATAGTTTATATTGAAAACTGATATAACTTATTGCATTGCATATTGATAGTTTTATTGAAAACTGATATAACTTATTGCATTGCATATGGATAGTTATATTGAAAACTGATATAACTTATTGCATTGCATATTGATAGTTTTATTAAAAACTGATATAACTTATTGCATTGCATATGGATAGTTTTATTGAAAACTGATATAACTTATTGCATTGCATATGGATAGTTTTATTAAAAACTGATATAACTTATTGCATTGCATATGGATAGTTTTATTGAAAACTGATATAACTTATTGGATTGCATATGGATAGTTTTATTGAAAACTGATATAACTTATTGCATTGCATATGGATAGTTATATTGAAAACTGATATAACTTATTGCATTGCGTATTGATAGTTTTATTAAAAACTGATATAACTTATTGCATTGCATATGGATAGTTTTATTGAAAACTGATATAACTTATTGCATTGCATATGGATAGTTATATTGAAAACTGATATAACTTATTGCATTGCATATTGATAGTTTTATTGAAAACTGATATAACTTATTGCATTGCATATGGATAGTTTTATTGAAAACTGATATAACTTATTGCATTGCATATGGATAGTTTTATTAAAAACTGATATAACTTATTGCATTGCATATGGATAGTTTTATTGAAAACTGATATAACTTATTGCATTGCATATGGATAGTTTTATTAAAAACTGATATAACTTATTGCATTGCATATGGATAGTTTTATTGAAAACTGATATAACTTATTGGATTGCATATGGATAGTTTTATTGAAAACTGATATAACTTATTGCATTGCATATGGATAGTTTTATTAAAAACTGATATAACTTATTGCATTGCATATGGATAGTTTTATTGAAAACTGATATAACTTATTGCATTGCATATGGATAGTTATATTGAAAACTGATATAACTTATTGCATTGCATATTGATAGTTTTATTGAAAACTGATATAACTTATTGCATTGCATATGGATAGTTATATTGAAAACTGATATAACTTATTGCATTGCATATTGATAGTTTTATTAAAAACTGATATAACTTATTGCATTGCATATGGATAGTTTTATTGAAAACTGATATAACTTATTGCATTGCATATGGATAGTTATATTGAAAACTGATATAACTTATTGCATTGCATATTGATAGTTTTATTAAAAACTGATATAACTTATTGCATTGCATATGGATAGTTTTATTGAAAACTGATATAACTTCTTGCATTGCATATGGATAGTTTTATTGAAAACTGATATAACTTATTGCATTGCATATGGATAGTTTTATTAAAAACTGATATAACTTATTGCATTGCATATGGATAGTTTTATTGAAAACTGATATAACTTATTGCATTGCATATGGATAGTTATATTGAAAACTGATATAACTTATTGCATTGCATATTGATAGTTTTATTAAAAACTGATATAACTTATTGCATTGCATATGGATAGTTTTATTGAAAACTGATATAACTTATTGCATTGCATATTGATAGTTTTATTGAAAACTGATATAACTTATTGCATTGCATATGGATAGTTATATTGAAAACTGATATAACTTATTGCATTGCATATGGATAGTTTTATTGAAAACTGATATAACTTATTGCATTGCATATTGATAGTTTTATTGAAAACTGATATAACTTATTGCATTGCATATGGATAGTTATATTGAAAACTGATATAACTTATTGCATTGCATATGGATAGTTTTATTAAAAACTGATATAACTTATTGCATTGCATATGGATAGTTTTATTGAAAACTGATATAACTTATTGCATTGCATATGGATAGTTATATTGAAAACTGATATAACTTATTGCATTGCATATTGATAGTTTTATTAAAAACTGATATAACTTATTGCATTGCATATGGATAGTTTTATTGAAAACTGATATAACTTATTGCATTGCATGTGGATAGTTTTATTAAAAACTGATATAACTTATTGCATTGCATATCGATAGTTTTATTGAAAACCGATATAACTTATTGCATTGCATATGGATAGTTTTATTGAAAACTGATATAACTTATTGCATTGCATATGGATAGTTTTATTGAAAACTGATATAACTTATTGCATTGCATATGGATAGTTTTATTGAAAACTGATATAACTTATTGGATTGCATATGGATAGTTTTATTGAAAACTGATATAACTTATTGCATTTCATATGGATAGTTTTATTGAAAACTGATATAACTTATTGCATTGCATATGGATAGTTATATTGAAAACTGATATAACTTATTGCATTGCATATGGATAGTTATATTGAAAACTGATATAACTTATTGCATTGCATATTGATAGTTTTATTGAAAACTGATATAACTTATTGCATTGCATATGGATAGTTATATTGAAAACTGATATAACTTATTGCATTGCATATTGATAGTTTTATTAAAACTGATATAACTTATTGCATTGCATATGGATAGTTTTATTGAAAACTGATATAACTTATTGGATTGCATATGGATAGTTTTATTGAAAACTGATATAACTTATTGCATTGCATATGGATAGTTTTATTGAAAACTGATATAACTTATTGCATTGCATATGGATAGTTTTATTAAAAACTGATATAACTTATTGCATTGCATATGGATAGTTTTATTGAAAACTGATATAACTTATTGCATTGCATATGGATAGTTTTATTAAAACTGATATAACTTATTGCATTGCATATGGATAGTTTTATTGAAAACTGATATAACTTATTGCATTGCATATGGATAGTTATATTGAAAACTGATATAACTTATTGCATTGCATATTGATAGTTTTATTGAAAACTGATATAACTTATTGCATTGCATATGGATAGTTATATTGAAAACTGATATAACTTATTGCATTGCATATTGATAGTTTTATTAAAAACTGATATAACTTATTGCATTGCATATGGATAGTTTTATTGAAAACTGATATAACTTATTGCATTGCATATGGATAGTTTTATTAAAAACTGATATAACTTATTGCATTGCATATGGATAGTTTTATTGAAAACTGATATAACTTATTGGATTGCATATGGATAGTTTTATTGAAAACTGATATAACTTATTGCATTGCATATGGATAGTTATATTGAAAACTGATATAACTTATTGCATTGCATATTGATAGTTTTATTAAAAACTGATATAACTTATTGCATTGCATATGGATAGTTTTATTGAAAACTGATATAACTTATTGCATTGCATATGGATAGTTATATTGAAAACTGATATAACTTATTGCATTGCATATTGATAGTTTTATTGAAAACTGATATAACTTATTGCATTGCATATGGATAGTTTTATTGAAAACTGATATAACTTATTGCATTGCATATGGATAGTTTTATTAAAAACTGATATAACTTATTGCATTGCATATGGATAGTTTTATTGAAAACTGATATAACTTATTGCATTGCATATGGATAGTTTTATTAAAAACTGATATAACTTATTGCATTGCATATGGATAGTTTTATTGAAAACTGATATAACTTATTGGATTGCATATGGATAGTTTTATTGAAAACTGATATAACTTATTGCATTGCATATGGATAGTTTTATTAAAAACTGATATAACTTATTGCATTGCATATGGATAGTTTTATTGAAAACTGATATAACTTATTGCATTGCATATGGATAGTTATATTGAAAACTGATATAACTTATTGCATTGCATATTGATAGTTTTATTGAAAACTGATATAACTTATTGCATTGCATATGGATAGTTATATTGAAAACTGATATAACTTATTGCATTGCATATTGATAGTTTTATTAAAAACTGATATAACTTATTGCATTGCATATGGATAGTTTTATTGAAAACTGATATAACTTATTGCATTGCATATGGATAGTTATATTGAAAACTGATATAACTTATTGCATTGCATATTGATAGTTTTATTAAAAACTGATATAACTTATTGCATTGCATATGGATAGTTTTATTGAAAACTGATATAACTTCTTGCATTGCATATGGATAGTTTTATTGAAAACTGATATAACTTATTGCATTGCATATGGATAGTTTTATTAAAAACTGATATAACTTATTGCATTGCATATGGATAGTTTTATTGAAAACTGATATAACTTATTGCATTGCATATGGATAGTTATATTGAAAACTGATATAACTTATTGCATTGCATATTGATAGTTTTATTAAAAACTGATATAACTTATTGCGTTGCATATGGATAGTTTTATTGAAAACTGATATAACTTATTGCATTGCATATTGATAGTTTTATTGAAAACTGATATAACTTATTGCATTGCATATGGATAGTTATATTGAAAACTGATATAACTTATTGCATTGCATATGGATAGTTTTATTGAAAACTGATATAACTTATTGCATTGCATATTGATAGTTTTATTGAAAACTGATATAACTTATTGCATTGCATATGGATAGTTATATTGAAAACTGATATAACTTATTGCATTGCATATGGATAGTTTTATTAAAAACTGATATAACTTATTGCATTGCATATGGATAGTTTTATTGAAAACTGATATAACTTATTGCATTGCATATGGATAGTTATATTGAAAACTGATATAACTTATTGCATTGCATATTGATAGTTTTATTAAAACTGATATAACTTATTGCATTGCATATGGATAGTTTTATTGAAAACTGATATAACTTATTGCATTGCATGTGGATAGTTTTATTAAAAACTGATATAACTTATTGCATTGCATATCGATAGTTTTATTGAAAACCGATATAACTTATTGCATTGCATATGGATAGTTTTATTGAAAACTGATATAACTTATTGCATTGCATATGGATAGTTTTATTGAAAACTGATATAACTTATTGCATTGCATATGGATAGTTTTATTAAAAACTGATATAACTTATTGCATTGCATATGGATAGTTTTATTGAAAACTGATATAACTTATTGCATTGCATATGGATAGTTTTATTAAAAACTGATATAACTTATTGCATTGCATATGGATAGTTTTATTGAAAACTGATATAACTTATTGGATTGCATATGGATAGTTTTATTGAAAACTGATATAACTTATTGCATTGCATATGGATAGTTTTATTAAAAACTGATATAACTTATTGCATTGCACATGGATAGTTTTATTGAAAACTGATATAACTTATTGCATTGCATATGGATAGTTTTATTGAAAACTGATATAACTTATTGCATTGCATATGGATAGTTTTATTAAAAACTGATATAACTTATTGCATTGCATATGGATAGTTTTATTGAAAACTGATATAACTTATCGCATTGCATATGGATAGTTTTATTAAAAACTGATATAACTTATTGCATTGCATATGGATAGTTTTATTGAAAACTGATATAACTTATTGCATTGCATATGGATAGTTTTATTGAAAACTGATATAACTTATTGCATTGCATATGGATAGTTTTATTGAAAACTGATATAACTTATTGCATTGCATATGGATAGTTTTATTGGAAACTGATATAACTTATTGCATTGCATATGGATAGTTTTATTAAAAACTGATATAACTTATTGCATTGCATATGGATAGTTTTATTAAAAACTGATATAACTTATTGCATTGCATATGGATAGTTTTATTAAAAACTGATATAACTCAGTGCATAGCATATGGATAGTTTTATTAAAAACTGCTATAATTCAGTGCATTGCATATGGATAGTTTTATTAAAAACTGATATAACTCAGAGCATTGCATATGGATAGTTTTATTGAAAACTGATATAACTTATTGCATTGCATATGGATAGTTTTATTAAAAACTGATATAACTTATTGCATTGCATATGGATAGTTTTATTGAAAACTGATATAACTTATTGCCTTGCATATGGATAGTTTTATTGAAAACTGATATAACTTATTGCATTGCATATGGATAGTTTTATTAAAAACTGATATAACTTATTGCATTGCATATGGATAGTTTTATTGAAAACTGATATAACTCAGAACATTGCATATGGATAGTTTTATTAAAAACTGATATAACTTATTGCATTGCATATGGATAGTTTTATTAAAAACTGATATAACTTATTGCATTGCATATGGATAGTTTTATTGAAAACTGATATAACTTATTGCATTGCATATGGATAGTTTTATTAAAAACTGATATAACTTATTGCATTGCATATGGATAGTTTTATTGAAAACTGATATAACTTATTGCATTGCATATGGATAGTTTTATTGAAAACTGATATAACTTATTGCATTGCATATGGATAGTTTTATTAAAAACTGATATAACTTATTGCATTGCAAATGGATAGTTTTATTAAAAACTGATATAACTCAGAGCATTGCATATGGATAGTTTTATTAAAAACTGATATAACTTATTGCATTGCATATGGATAGTTTTATTGAAAACTGATATAACTTATTGCATTGCATATGGATAGTTTTATTAAAAACTGATATAACTTATTGCATTGCATATGGATAGTTTTATTGAAAACTGATATAACTTATTGCATTGCATATGGATAGTTTTATTGAAAACTGATATAACTTATTGCATTGCATATGGATAGTTTTATTAAAAACTGATATAACTTATTGCATTGCAAATGGATAGTTTTATTAAAAACTGATATAACTCAGAGCATTGCATATGGATAGTTTTATTAAAAACTGATATAACTTATTGCATTGCATATGGATAGTTTTATTAAAAACTGATATAACTTATTGCATTGCATATGGATAGTTTTATTGAAAACTGATATAACTCAGAGCATTGCATATGGATAGTTTTATTAAAAACTGATATAACTTATTGCATTGCATATGGATAGTTTTATTAAAAACTGATATAACTTATTGCATTGCATATGGATAGTTTTATTGAAAACTGATATAACTTATTGCATTGCATATGGATAGTTTTATTAAAAACTGATATAACTTATTGCATTGCATATGGATAGTTTTATTGAAAACTGATATAACTTATTGCATTGCATATGGATAGTTTTATTGAAAACTGATATAACTTATTGCATTGCATATGGATAGTTTTATTAAAAACTGATATAACTTATTGCATTGCAAATGGATAGTTTTATTAAAAACTGATATAACTTATTGCATTGCATATGGATAGTTTTATTGAAAACTGATATAACTTATTGCATTGCATATGGATAGTTTTATTGAAAACTGATATAACTTATTGCATTGCATATGGATAGTTTTATTAAAAACTGATATAACTTATTGCATTGCATATGGATAGTTTTATTGAAAACTGATATAACTTATTGCATTGCATATGGATAGTTTTATTAAAAACTGATATAACTTATTGCATTGCATATGGATAGTTTTATTGAAAACTGATATAACTTATTGCATTGCATATGGATAGTTTTATTGAAAACTGATATAACTTATTGCATTGCATATGGATAGTTTTATTAAAAACTGATATAACTTATTGCATTGCAAATGGATAGTTTTATTAAAAACTGATATAACTCAGAGCATTGCATATGGATAGTTTTATTAAAAACTGATATAACTTATTGCATTGCATATGGATAGTTTTATTGAAAACTGATATAACTTATTGCATTGCAAATGGATAGTTTTATTAAAAACTGATATAACTCAGAGCATTGCATATGGATAGTTTTATTAAAAACTGATATAACTTATTGCATTGCATATGGATAGTTTTATTGAAAACTGATATAACTTATTGCATTGCATATGGATAGTTTTATTAAAAACTGATATAACTTATTGCATTGCAAATGGATAGTTTTATTAAAAACTGATATAACTTATTGCATTGCATATGGATAGTTTTATTAAAAACTGATATAACTTATTGCATTGCATATGGATAGTTTTATTAAAAACTGATATAACTTATTGCATTGCAAATGGATAGTTTTATTAAAAACTGATATAACTTATTGCATTGCATATGGATAGTTTTATTAAAAACTGATATAACTTATTGCATTGCATATGGATAGTTTTATTAAAAACTGATATAACTTATTGCATTGCATATGGATAGTTTTATTAAAAACTGATATAACTTATTGCATTGCATATGGATAGTTTTATTAAAAACTGATATAACTCAGTGCATTGCATATGGATAGTTTTATTAAAAGCTGATATAACTCAGTGCATTGCATATGGATAGTTTTATTAAAAACTGATATAACTCAGAGCATTGCGTATGGATAGTTTTATTAAAAACTGATATAACTCAGTGCATTGCATATGGATTTTTTTATTAAAACCTGATATAACTCAGTGCATTGCATATGGATAGTTTTATTAAAAACTGATATAACTCAGAGCATTGCATATGGATAGTTTTATTAAAAACTGATATAACTTATTGCATTGCATATGGATAGTTTTATTAAAAACTGATATAACTTATTGCATTGCATATGGATAGTTTTATTGAAAACTGATATAACTTATTGCATTGCATATGGATAGTTTTATTAAAAACTGATATAACTTATTGCATTGCATATGGATAGTTTTATTGAAAACTGATATAACTTATTGCATTGCATATGGATAGTTTTATTGAAAACTGATATAACTTATTGCATTGCATATGGATAGTTTTATTAAAAACTGATATAACTTATTGCATTGCAAATGGATAGTTTTATTAAAAACTGATATAACTCAGAGCATTGCATATGGATAGTTTTATTAAAAACTGATATAACTTATTGCATTGCATATGGATAGTTTTATTGAAAACTGATATAACTTATTGCATTGCATATGGATAGTTTTATTAAAAACTGATATAACTTATTGCATTGCATATGGATAGTTTTATTGAAAACTGATATAACTTATTGCATTGCATATGGATAGTTTTATTGAAAACTGATATAACTTATTGCATTGCATATGGATAGTTTTATTAAAAACTGATATAACTTATTGCATTGCAAATGGATAGTTTTATTAAAAACTGATATAACTCAGAGCATTGCATATGGATAGTTTTATTAAAAACTGATATAACTTATTGCATTGCATATGGATAGTTTTATTAAAAACTGATATAACTTATTGCATTGCATATGGATAGTTTTATTGAAAACTGATATAACTCAGAGCATTGCATATGGATAGTTTTATTAAAAACTGATATAACTTATTGCATTGCATATGGATAGTTTTATTAAAAACTGATATAACTTATTGCATTGCATATGGATAGTTTTATTGAAAACTGATATAACTTATTGCATTGCATATGGATAGTTTTATTAAAAACTGATATAACTTATTGCATTGCATATGGATAGTTTTATTGAAAACTGATATAACTTATTGCATTGCATATGGATAGTTTTATTGAAAACTGATATAACTTATTGCATTGCATATGGATAGTTTTATTAAAAACTGATATAACTTATTGCATTGCAAATGGATAGTTTTATTAAAAACTGATATAACTCAGAGCATTGCATATGGATAGTTTTATTAAAAACTGATATAACTTATTGCATTGCATATGGATAGTTTTATTAAAAACTGATATAACTTATTGCATTGCATATGGATAGTTTTATTAAAAACTGATATAACTTATTGCATTGCAAATGGATAGTTTTATTAAAAACTGATATAACTCAGAGCATTGCATATGGATAGTTTTATTAAAAACTGATATAACTTATTGCATTGCATATGGATAGTTTTATTGAAAACTGATATAACTTATTGCATTGCATATGGATAGTTTTATTAAAAACTGATATAACTTATTGCATTGCATATGGATAGTTTTATTGAAAACTGATATAACTTATTGCATTGCATATGGATAGTTTTATTGAAAACTGATATAACTTATTGCATTGCATATGGATAGTTTTATTAAAAACTGATATAACTTATTGCATTGCAAATGGATAGTTTTATTAAAAACTGATATAACTCAGAGCATTGCATATGGATAGTTTTATTAAAAACTGATATAACTTATTGCATTGCATATGGATAGTTTTATTAAAAACTGATATAACTTATTGCATTGCATATGGATAGTTTTATTGAAAACTGATATAACTTATTGCATTGCATATGGATAGTTTTATTAAAAACTGATATAACTTATTGCATTGCATATGGATAGTTTTATTGAAAAACTGATATAACTTATTGCATTGCATATGGATAGTTTTATTAAAAACTGATATAACTTATTGCATTGCATATGGATAGTTTTATTAAAAACTGATATAACTTATTGCATTGCATATGGATAGTTTTATTGAAAACTGATATAACTTATTGCATTGCATATGGATAGTTTTATTAAAAACTGATATAACTTATTGCATTGCATATGGATAGTTTTATTGAAAACTGATATAACTTATTGCATTGCATATGGATAGTTTTATTGAAAACTGATATAACTTATTGCATTGCATATGGATAGTTTTATTAAAAACTGATATAACTTATTGCATTGCAAATGGATAGTTTTATTAAAAACTGATATAACTCAGAGCATTGCATATGGATAGTTTTATTAAAAACTGATATAACTCAGTGCATTGCATATGGATAGTTTTATTAAAAACTGATATAACTTATTGCATTGCATATGGATAGTTTTATTAAAAACTGATATAACTTATTGCATTGCAAATGGATAGTTTTATTAAAAACTGATATAACTCAGAGCATTGCATATGGATAGTTTTATTAAAAACTGATATAACTTATTGCATTGCATATGGATAGTTTTATTAAAAACTGATATAACTCAGTGCATTGCATATGGATAGTTTTATTAAAAACTGATATAACTCAGTGCATTGCATATGGATAGTTTTATTAAAAACTGATATAACTTATTGCATTGCATATGGATAGTTTTATTAAAAACTGATATAACTTATTGCATTGCATATGGATAGTTTTATTAAAAACTGATATAACTCAGAGCATTGCATATGGATAGTTTTATTAAAAACTGATATAACTCAGAGCATTGCATATGGATAGTTTTATTAAAAACTGATATAACTTATTGCATTGCATATGGATAGTTTTATTGAAAACTGATATAACTTATTGCATTGCATATGGATAGTTTTATTAAAAACTGATATAACTTATTGCATTGCATATGGATAGTTTTATTGAAAACTGATATAACTTATTGCATTGCATATGGATAGTTTTATTGAAAACTGATATAACTTATTGCATTGCATATGGATAGTTTTATTAAAAACTGATATAACTTATTGCATTGCAAATGGATAGTTTTATTAAAAACTGATATAACTCAGAGCATTGCATATGGATAGTTTTATTAAAAACTGATATAACTTATTGCATTGCATATGGATAGTTTTATTAAAAACTGATATAACTTATTGCATTGCATATGGATAGTTTTATTGAAAACTGATATAACTCAGAGCATTGCATATGGATAGTTTTATTAAAAACTGATATAACTTATTGCATTGCATATGGATAGTTTTATTAAAAACTGATATAACTTATTGCATTGCATATGGATAGTTTTATTGAAAACTGATATAACTTATTGCATTGCATATGGATAGTTTTATTAAAAACTGATATAACTTATTGCATTGCATATGGATAGTTTTATTGAAAACTGATATAACTTATTGCATTGCATATGGATAGTTTTATTGAAAACTGATATAACTTATTGCATTGCATATGGATAGTTTTATTAAAAACTGATATAACTTATTGCATTGCAAATGGATAGTTTTATTAAAAACTGATATAACTCAGAGCATTGCATATGGATAGTTTTATTAAAAACTGATATAACTTATTGCATTGCATATGGATAGTTTTATTAAAAACTGATATAACTTATTGCATTGCATATGGATAGTTTTATTAAAAACTGATATAACTTATTGCATTGCAAATGGATAGTTTTATTAAAAACTGATATAACTCAGAGCATTGCATATGGATAGTTTTATTAAAAACTGATATAACTTATTGCATTGCATATGGATAGTTTTATTGAAAACTGATATAACTTATTGCATTGCATATGGATAGTTTTATTAAAAACTGATATAACTTATTGCATTGCATATGGATAGTTTTATTGAAAACTGATATAACTTATTGCATTGCATATGGATAGTTTTATTGAAAACTGATATAACTTATTGCATTGCATATGGATAGTTTTATTAAAAACTGATATAACTTATTGCATTGCAAATGGATAGTTTTATTAAAAACTGATATAACTCAGAGCATTGCATATGGATAGTTTTATTAAAAACTGATATAACTTATTGCATTGCATATGGATAGTTTTATTAAAAACTGATATAACTTATTGCATTGCATATGGATAGTTTTATTGAAAACTGATATAACTTATTGCATTGCATATGGATAGTTTTATTAAAAACTGATATAACTTATTGCATTGCATATGGATAGTTTTATTGAAAACTGATATAACTTATTGCATTGCATATGGATAGTTTTATTAAAAACTGATATAACTTATTGCATTGCATATGGATAGTTTTATTAAAAACTGATATAACTTATTGCATTGCATATGGATAGTTTTATTAAAAACTGATATAACTTATTGCATTGCATATGGATAGTTTTATTAAAAACTGATATAACTTATTGCATTGCATATGGATAGTTTTATTGAAAACTGATATAACTTATTGCATTGCATATGGATAGTTTTATTAAAACTGATATAACTTATTGCATTGCATATGGATAGTTTTATTAAAAACTGATATAACTTATTGCATTGCATATGGATAGTTTTATTAAAAACTGATATAACTCAGAGCATTGCATATGGATAGTTTTATTAAAAACTGATATAACTCAGTGCATTGCATATGGATAGTTTTATTAAAAACTGATATAACTTATTGCATTGCATATGGATAGTTTTATTAAAAACTGATATAACTTATTGCATTGCATATGGATAGTTTTATTAAAAACTGATATAACTCAGAGCATTGCATATGGATAGTTTTATTAAAAACTGATATAACTTATTGCATTGCATATGGATAGTTTTATTAAAAACTGATATACCTCAGAGCATTGCATATGGATAGTTTTATTAAAACTGATATAACTCAGTGCATTGCATATGGATAGTTTTACTAAAAACTGATATAAGTCAGTGCATTGCATATGGATAGTTTTATTAAAAACTGATATAACTTATTGCATTGCATATGGATAGTTTTATTAAAACTGATATAACTCAGTGCATTGCATATGGATAGTTTTATTAAAAACTGATATAACTTATTGCATTGCATATGAACAGTTTTATTAAAAACTGATATAACTTATTGCATTGCATATGGATAGTTTTATTAAAAACTGATATAACTTATTGCATTGCATATGGATAGTTTTATTGAAAACTGATATAACTCAGTGCATTGCATATGGATAGTTTTATTAAAAACTGATATAACTCACTGCATTGCATATGGATAGTTTTATTAAAAACTGATATAACTTATTGCATTGCATATGGATAGTTTTATTAAAACTGATATAACTCGCTGCATTGCATATGGATAGTTTTATTAAAAACTGATATAACTCAGAGCATTGCATATGGATAGTTTTATTAAAAACTGATATAACTCGCTGCATTGCATATGGATAGTTTTATTAAAAACTGATATAACTTATTGCATTGCATATGGATAGTTTTATTAAAAACTGATATAACTTATTGCATTGCATATGGATAGTTTTATTGAAAACTGATATAACTCAGTGCATTGCATATGGATAGTTTTACTAAAAACTGATATAACTCAGTGCATTGCATATGGATAGTTTTATTAAAAACTGATATAACTTATTGCATTGCATATGGATAGTTTTATTAAAAACTGATATAACTCAGTGCATTGCATATGGATAGTTTTATTAAAACTGATATAACTCGCTGCATTGCATATGGATAGTTTTATTAAAAACTGATATAACTTATTGCATTGCATATGGATAATTTATTAAAACTGATATAACTTATTGCATTGCATATGGATAGTTTTATTAAAAACTGATATAACTCAATGCATTGCATATGGATAGTTTTATTAAAACCTGATATAACTCGCTGCATTGCATATGGATAGTTTTATTAAAAACTGATATAACTCAGAGCATTGCATATGGATAGTTTTATTAAAAACTGATATAACTCAGTGCATTGCATATGGATAGTTTTATTAAAAACTGATATAACTCAGAGCATTGCATATGGATAGTTTTATTAAAAACTGATATAACTCAGTGCATTGCATATGGATAGTTTTATTAAAAACTGATATAACTTATTGCATTGCATATGGATAGTTTTATTAAAAACTGATATAACTTATTGCATTGCATATGGATAGTTTTATTAAAAACTGATATAACTCAGAGCATTGCATATGGATAGTTTTATTAAAAACTGATATAACTTATTGCATTGCATATGGATAGTTTTATTAAAAACTGATATAACTCAGAGCATTGCATATGGATAGTTTTATTAAAAACTGATATAACTCAGTGCATTGCATATGGATAGTTTTATTAAAAACTGATATAACTTATTGCATTGCATATGGATAGTTTATTAAAAACTGATATAACTTATTGCATTGCATATGGATAGTTTTATTAAAAACTGATATAACTTATTGCATTGCATATGGATAGTTTTATTAAAAACTGATATAACTTATTGCATTGCATATGGATAGTTTTATTAAAACTGATATAACTTATTGCATTGCATATGGATAGTTTTATTGAAAACTGATATAACTCAGTGCATTGCATATGGATAGTTTTATTAAAAACTGATATAACTTATTGCATTGCATATGGATAGTTTTATTAAAAACTGATATAACTTATTGCATTGCATATGGATAGTTTTATTAAAAACTGATATAACTTATTGCATTGCATATGGATAGTTTTATTAAAAACTGATATAACTTATTGCATTGCATATGGATAGTTTTATTAAAACTGATATAACTTATTGCATTGCATATGGATAGTTTTATTGAAAACTGATATAACTTATTGCATTGCATATGGATAGTTTTATTAAAAACTGATATAACTATTGCATTGCATATGGATAGTTTTATTAAAAACTGATATAACTTATTGCATTGCATATGGATAGTTTTATTAAAAACTGATATAACTTATTGCATTGCATATGGATAGTTTTATTAAAAACTGATATAACTTATTGCATTGCATATGGATAGTTTTATTAAAACTGATATAACTTATTGCATTGCATATGGATAGTTTTATTGAAAACTGATATAACTTATTGCATTGCATATGGATAGTTTTATTGAAAACTGATATAACTTATTGCATTGCATATGGATAGTTTTATTAAAAACTGATATAACTTATTGCATTGCATATGGATAGTTTTATTAAAAACTGATATAACTTATTGCATTGCATATGGATAGTTTTATTAAAAACTGATATAACTTATTGCATTGCATATGGATAGTTTTATTAAAAACTGATATAACTTATTGCATTGCATATGGATAGTTTTATTAAAAACTGATATAACTTATTGCATTGCATATGGATAGTTTTATTAAAAACTGATATAACTCAGTGCATTGCATATGGATAGTTTTATTAAAAACTGATATAACTTATTGCATTGCATATGGATAGTTTTATTAAAAACTGATATAACTTATTGCATTGCAAATGGATAGTTTTATTAAAAACTGATATAACTCAGAGCATTGCATATGGATAGTTTTATTAAAAACTGATATAACTCAGTGCATTGCATATGGATAGTTTTATTAAAAACTGATATAACTTATTGCATTGCATATGGATAGTTTTATTAAAAACTGATATAACTTATTGCATTGCAAATGGATAGTTTTATTAAAAACTGATATAACTCAGAGCATTGCATATGGATAGTTTTATTAAAAACTGATATAACTTATTGCATTGCATATGGATAGTTTTATTAAAAACTGATATAACTCTATTGCATTGCATATGGATAGTTTTATTAAAAACTGATATAACTCAGTGCATTGCATATGGATAGTTTTATTAAAAACTGATATAACTCAGAGCATTGCATATGGATAGTTTTATTAAAAACTGATATAACTTATTGCATTGCATATGGATAGTTTTATTAAAACTGATATACCTCAGAGCATTGCATATGGATAGTTTTATTAAAAACTGATATAACTCAGTGCATTGCATATGGATAATGGATAGTTTTATTAAAAACTGATATAACTTATTGCATTGCATATGGATAGTTTTATTAAAAACTGATATAACTTATTGCATTGCATATGGATAGTTTTATTAAAAACTGATATAACTTATTGCATTGCATATGGATAGTTTTATTAAAAACTGATATAACTTATTGCATTGCATATGGATAGTTTTATTAAAAACTGATATAACTTATTGCATTGCATATGGATAGTTTTATTAAAAACTGATATAACTCAGTGCATTGCATATGGATAGTTTTACTAAAAACTGATATAAGTCAGTGCATTGCATATGGATAGTTTTATTAAAAACTGATATAACTTATTGCATTGCATATGGATAGTTTTATTAAAATCTGATATAACTCAGTGCATTGCATATGGATAGTTTTATTAAAAACTGATATAACTTATTGCATTGCATATGAACAGTTTTATTAAAAACTGATATAACTTATTGCATTGCATATGGATAGTTTTATTGAAAACCGATATAACTTATTGCATTGCATATGGATAGTTTTATTAAAAACTGATATAACTTATTGCATTGCATATGGATAGTTTTATTGAAAACTGATATAACTTATTGCATTGCATATGGATAGTTTTATTAAAAACTGATATAACTTATTGCATTGCATATGGATAGTTTTATTAAAAACTGATATAACTTATTGCATTGCAAATGGATAGTTTTATTAAAAACTGATATAACTCAGAGCATTGCATATGGATAGTTTTATTAAAAACTGATATAACTCAGTGCATTGCATATGGATAGTTTTATTAAAAACTGATATAACTTATTGCATTGCATATGGATAGTTTTATTAAAAACTGATATAACTTATTGCATTGCAAATGGATAGTTTTATTAAAAACTGATATAACTCAGAGCATTGCATATGGATAGTTTTATTAAAAACTGATATAACTCAGTGCATTGCATATGGATAGTTTTATTAAAAACTGATATAACTTATTGCATTGCATATGGATAGTTTTATTAAAAACTGATATAACTTATTGCATTGCAAATGGATAGTTTTATTAAAAACTGATATAACTCAGTGCATTGCATATGGATAGTTTTATTAAAAACTGATATAACTCAGTGCATTGCATATGGATAGTTTTACTAAAAACTGATATAAGTCAGTGCATTGCATATGGATAGTTTTATTAAAAACTGATATAACTTATTGCATTGCATATGGATAGTTTTATTAAAATCTGATATAACTCAGTGCATTGCATATGGATAGTTTTATTAAAAACTGATATAACTTATTGCATTGCATATGAACAGTTTTATTAAAAACTGATATAACTTATTGCATTGCATATGGATAGTTTTATTGAAAACCGATATAACTTATTGCATTGCATATGGATAGTTTTATTAAAAACTGATATAACTTATTGCATTGCATATGGATAGTTTTATTGAAAACTGATATAACTTATTGCATTGCATATGGATAGTTTTATTAAAAACTGATATAACTTATTGCATTGCATATGGATAGTTTTATTAAAAACTGATATAACTTATTGCATTGCAAATGGATAGTTTTATTAAAAACTGATATAACTCAGAGCATTGCATATGGATAGTTTTATTAAAAACTGATATAACTCAGTGCATTGCATATGGATAGTTTTATTAAAAACTGATATAACTTATTGCATTGCATATGGATAGTTTTATTAAAAACTGATATAACTTATTGCATTGCAAATGGATAGTTTTATTAAAAACTGATATAACTCAGAGCATTGCATATGGATAGTTTTATTAAAAACTGATATAACTCAGTGCATTGCATATGGATAGTTTTATTAAAAACTGATATAACTTATTGCATTGCATATGGATAGTTTTATTAAAAACTGATATAACTTATTGCATTGCAAATGGATAGTTTTATTAAAAACTGATATAACTCAGAGCATTGCATATGGATAGTTTTATTAAAAACTGATATAACTTATTGCATTGCATATGGATAGTTTTATTAAAAACTGATATACCTCAGAGCATTGCATATGGATAGTTTTATTAAAAACTGATATAACTCAGTGCATTGCATATGGATAGTTTTATTAAAAACTGATATAACTTATTGCATTGCATATGGATAGTTTTATTAAAAACTGATATAACTTATTGCATTGCATATGGATAGTTTTATTAAAAACTGATATAACTTATTGCATTGCATATGGATAGTTTTATTAAAAACTGATATAACTTATTGCATTGCATATGGATAGTTTTATTAAAAACTGATATAACTTATTGCATTGCATATGGATAGTTTTATTAAAAACTGATATAACTCAGTGCATTGCATATGGATAGTTTTACTAAAAACTGATATAAGTCAGTGCATTGCATATGGATAGTTTTATTAAAAACTGATATAACTTATTGCATTGCATATGGATAGTTTTATTAAAATCTGATATAACTCAGTGCATTGCATATGGATAGTTTTATTAAAAACTGATATAACTTATTGCATTGCATATGAACAGTTTTATTAAAAACTGATATAACTTATTGCATTGCATATGGATAGTTTTATTAAAAACTGATATAACTTATTGCATTGCATATGGATAGTTTTATTGAAAACTGATATAACTCAGTGCATTGCATATGGATAGTTTTATTAAAAACTGATATAACTCACTGCATTGCATATGGACAGTTTTATTAAAAACTGATATAACTTATTGCATTGCATATGGATAGTTTTATTAAAACCTGATATAAATCGCTGCATTGCATATGGATAGTTTTATTAAAAACTGATATAACTCAGAGCATTGCATATGGATAGTTTTATTAAAAACTGATATAACTCGCTGCATTGCATATGGATAGTTTTATTAAAAACTGATATAACTTATTGCATTGCATATGGATAGTTTTATTAAAAACTGATATAACTTATTGCATTGCATATGGATAGTTTTATTGAAAACTGATATAACTCAGTGCATTGCATATGGATAGTTTTACTAAAAACTGATATAACTCAGTGCATTACATATGGATAGTTTTATTAAAAACTGATATAACTTATTGCATTGCATATGGATAGTTTTATTAAAAACTGATATAACTCAGTGCATTGCATATGGATAGTTTTATTAAAACCTGATATAACTCGCTGCATTGCATATGGATACTTTTATTAAAAACTGATATAACTTATTGCATTGCATATGGATAAATTTATTAAAAACTGATATAACTTATTGCATTGCATATGGATAGTTTTATTAAAAACTGATATAACTCAATGCATTGCATATGGATAGTTTTATTAAAACCTGATATAACTCGCTGCATTGCATATGGATAGTTTTATTAAAAACTGATATAACTCAGAGCATTGCATATGGATAGTTTTACTAAAAACTGATATAACTCAGTGCATTGCATATGGATAGTTTTATTAAAAACTGATATAACTCAGAGCATTGCATATGGATAGTTTTATTAAAATCTGATATAACTCAGTGCATTGCATATGGATAGTTTTATTAAAAACTGATATAACTTATTGCATTGCATATGAACAGTTTTATTAAAAACTGATATAACTTATTGCATTGCATATGGATAGTTTTATTAAAAACTGATATAACTTATTGCATTGCATATGGATAGTTTTATTGAAAACTGATATAACTCAGTGCATTGCATATGGATAGTTTTATTAAAAACTGATATAACTCACTGCATTGCATATGGACAGTTTTATTAAAAACTGATATAACTTATTGCATTGCATATGGATAGTTTTATTAAAACCTGATATAACTCGCTGCATTGCATATGGATAGTTTTATTAAAAACTGATATAACTCAGAGCATTGCATATGGATAGTTTTATTAAAAACTGATATAACTCGCTGCATTGCATATGGATAGTTTTATTAAAAACTGATATAACTTATTGCATTGCATATGGATAGTTTTATTAAAAACTGATATAACTTATTGCATTGCATATGGATAGTTTTATTGAAAACTGATATAACTCAGTGCATTGCATATGGATAGTTTTACTAAAAACTGATATAACTCAGTGCATTACATATGGATAGTTTTATTAAAAACTGATATAACTTATTGCATTGCATATGGATAGTTTTATTAAAAACTGATATAACTCAGTGCATTGCATATGGATAGTTTTATTAAAACCTGATATAACTCGCTGCATTGCATATGGATACTTTTATTAAAAACTGATATAACTTATTGCATTGCATATGGATAAATTTATTAAAAACTGATATAACTTATTGCATTGCATATGGATAGTTTTATTAAAAACTGATATAACTCAATGCATTGCATATGGATAGTTTTATTAAAACCTGATATAACTCGCTGCATTGCATATGGATAGTTTTATTAAAAACTGATATAACTCAGAGCATTGCATATGGATAGTTTTACTAAAAACTGATATAACTCAGTGCATTGCATATGGATAGTTTTATTAAAAACTGATATAACTCAGAGCATTGCATATGGATAGTTTTATTAAAAACTGATATAACTCAGAGCATTGCATATGGATAGTTTTATTAAAAACTGATATAACTTATTGCATTGCATATGGATAGTTTTATTAAAAACTGATATAACTTATTGCATTGCATATGGATAGTTTTATTAAAAACTGATATAACTCAGAGCATTGCATATGGATAGTTTTATTAAAAACTGATATAACTTATTGCATTGCATATGGATAGTTTTATTAAAAACTGATATAACTCAGAGCATTGCATATGGATAGTTTTATTAAAAACTGATATAACTCAGTGCATTGCATGTGGATAGTTTTATTAAAAACTGATATAACTTATTGCATTGCATATGGATAGTTCTATTAAAATCTGATATAACTTATTGCATTGCATATGGATAGTTTTATTAAAAACTGATATAACTTATTGCATTGCATATGGATAGTTTTATTAAAAACTGATATAACTTATTGCATTGCATATGGATAGTTTTATTGAAAACTGATATAACTTATTGCATTGCATATGGATAGTTTTATTGAAAACTGATATAACTCAGAGCATTGCATATGGATAGTTTTATTAAAAACTGATATAACTCAGTGCATTGCATATGGATAGTTTTATTAAAAACTGATATAACTTATTGCATTGCATATGGATAGTTTTATTAAAAACTGATATAACTTATTGCATTGCATATGGATAGTTTTATTAAAAACTGATATAACTTATTGCATTGCATATGGATAGTTTTATTAAAAACTGATATAACTTATTGCATTGCATATGGATAGTTTTATTGAAAACTGATATAACTTATTGCATTGCATATGGATAGTTTTATTGAAAACTGATATAACTCAGAGCATTGCATATGGATAGTTTTATTAAAAACTGATATAACTCAGTGCATTGCATATGGATAGTTTTATTAAAAACTGATATAACTTATTGCATTGCATATGGATAGTTTTATTAAAAACTGATATAACTTATTGCATTGCATATGGATAGTTTTATTGAAAACTGATATAACTTATTGCATTGCATATGGATAGTTATATTGAAAACTGATATAACTTATTGCATTGCATATTGATAGTTTTATTAAAAACTGATATAACTTATTGCATTGCATATGGATAGTTTTATTGAAAACTGATATAACTTATTGCATTGCATGTGGATAGATTTATTAAAAACTGATATAACTTATTGCATTGCATATGGATAGTTTTATTGAAAACCGATATAACTTATTGCATTGCATATGGATAGTTTTATTAAAAACTGATATAACTTATTGCATTGCATATGGATAGTTTTATTGAAAACTGATATAACTTATTGCATTGCATATGGATAGTTTTATTGAAAACTGATATAACTTATTGCATTGCATATGGATAGTTTTATTAAAAACTGATATAACTTATTGCATTACATATGGATAGTTTTATTAAAAACTGATATAACTTATTGCATTGCATATGGATAGTTTTATTGAAAACTGATATAACTTATTGCATTGCATATGGATAGTTATATTGAAAACTGATATAACTTATTGCATTGCATATTGATAGTTTTATTAAAAACTGATATAACTTATTGCATTGCATATGGATAGTTTTATTGAAAACTGATATAACTTATTGCATTGCATGTGGATAGATTTATTAAAAACTGATATAACTTATTGCATTGCATATGGATAGTTTTATTGAAAACCGATATAACTTATTGCATTGCATATGGATAGTTTTATTAAAAACTGATATAACTTATTGCATTGCATATGGATAGTTTTATTGAAAACTGATATAACTTATTGCATTGCATATGGATAGTTTTATTGAAAACTGATATAACTTATTGCATTGCATATGGATAGTTATATTGAAAACTGATATAACTTATTGCATTGCATATTGATAGTTTTATTAAAAACTGATATAACTTATTGCATTGCATATGGATAGTTTTATTGAAAACTGATATAACTTATTGCATTGCATGTGGATAGATTTATTAAAAACTGATATAACTTATTGCATTGCATATGGATAGTTTTATTGAAAACCGATATAACTTATTGCATTGCATATGGATAGTTTTATTAAAAACTGATATAACTTATTGCATTGCATATGGATAGTTTTATTGAAAACTGATATAACTTATTGCATTGCATATGGATAGTTTTATTGAAAACTGATATAACTTATTGCATTGCATATGGATAGTTTTATTAAAAACTGATATAACTTATTGCATTACATATGGATAGTTTTATTAAAAACTGATATAACTTATTGCATTGCATATGGATAGTTTTATTGAAAACTGATATAACTTATTGCATTGCATATGGATAGTTATATTGAAAACTGATATAACTTATTGCATTGCATATTGATAGTTTTATTAAAAACTGATATAACTTATTGCATTGCATATGGATAGTTTTATTGAAAACTGATATAACTTATTGCATTGCATGTGGATAGATTTATTAAAAACTGATATAACTTATTGCATTGCATATGGATAGTTTTATTGAAAACCGATATAACTTATTGCATTGCATATGGATAGTTTTATTAAAAACTGATATAACTTATTGCATTGCATATGGATAGTTTTATTGAAAACTGATATAACTTATTGCATTGCATATGGATAGTTTTATTGAAAACTGATATAACTTATTGCATTGCATATGGATAGTTTTATTAAAAACTGATATAACTTATTGCATTGCATATGGATAGTTTCATTGAAAACTGATATAACTTATTGCATTGCATATGGATAGTTTTATTAAAAACTGATATAACTTATTGCATTGCATATGGATAGTTTTATTGAAAACTGATATAACTTATTGGATTGCATATGGATAGTTTTATTGAAAACTGATATAACTTAGTGCATTGCATATGGATAGTTTTATTAAAAACTGATATAACTTATTGCATTGCATATGGATAGTTTTATTGAAAACTGATATAACTTATTGCATTGCATATGGATAGTTTTATTGAAAACTGATATAACTTATGGCATTGCATATGGATAGTTTTATTAAAAACTGATATAACTTATTGCATTGCATATGGATAGTTTTATTGAAAACTGATATAACTTATTGCATTGCATATGGATAGTTTTATTAAAAACTGATATAACTTATTGCATTGCATATGGATAGTTTTATTGAAAACTGATATAACTTATTGCATTGCATATGGATAGTTTTATTGAAAACTGATATAACTTATTGCATTGCATATGGATAGTTTTATTGAAAACTGATATAACTTATTGCATTGCATATGGATAGTTTTATTAAAAACTGATATAACTTATTGCATTGCATATGGATAGTTTTATTGAAAACTGATATAACTTATTGCATTGCATATGGATAGTTTTATTGGAAACTGATATAACTTATTGCATTGCATATGGATAGTTTTATTAAAAACTGATATAACTTATTGCATTGCATATGGATAGTTTTATTAAAAACTGATATAACTTATTGCATTGCATATGGATAGTTTTATTAAAAACTGATATAACTCAGTGCATTGCATATGGATAGTTTTATTAAAAACTGATATAACTCAGAGCATTGCATATGGATAGTTTTATTGAAAACTGATATAACTTATTGCATTGCATATGGATAGTTTTATTGAAAACTGATATAACTTATTGCATTGCATATGGATAGTTTTATTAAAAACTGATATAACTTATTGCATTGCATGTGGATAGTTTTATTGAAAACTGATATAACTTATTGCATTGCATATGGTGGGTTTTATTGAAAACTGATATAACTTATTGCATTGCATATGGATAGTTTTATTAAAAACTGATATAACTTATTGCATTGCATATGGATAGTTTTATTAAAAACTGATATAACTTATTGCATTGCATATGGATAGTTTTATTAAAAACTGATATAACTCAGAGCATTGCATATGGATAGTTTTATTAAAAACTGATATAACTTATTGCATTGCATATGGATAGTTTTATTAAAAACTGATATAACTTATTACATTGCATATGGATAGTTTTATTTAAAACTGATATAACTTATTGCATTGCATATGGATAGTTTTATTGAAAACTGATATAACTCAGAGCATTGCATATGGATAGTTTTATTAAAAACTGATTTAACTCAGTGCATTGCATATGGATAGTTTTATTAAAAACTGATATAACTCACTGCATTGCATATGGATAGTTTTATTGAAAACTGATATAACTTATTGCATTGCATATGGATAGTTTTATTGAAAACTGATATAACTTATTGCATTGCATATGGATAGTTTTATTGAAAACTGATATAACTTATTGCATTGCATATGGATAGTTTTATTAAAAACTGATATAACTTATTGCATTGCATATGGATAGTTTTATTGAAAACTGATATAACTTATTGCATTGCATATGGATAGTTTTATTGGAAACTGATATAACTTATTGCATTGCATATGGATAGTTTTATTAAAAACTGATATAACTTATTGCATTGCATATGGATAGTTTTATTAAAAACTGATATAACTTATTGCATTGCATATGGATAGTTTTATTAAAAACTGATATAACTCAGTGCATAGCATATGGATAGTTTTATTAAAAACTGATATAACTCAGTGCATTGCATATGGATAGTTTTATTAAAAACTGATATAACTCAGAGCATTGCATATGGATAGTTTTATTGAAAACTGATATAACTTATTGCATTGCATATGGATAGTTTTATTAAAAACTGATATAACTTATTGCATTGCATATGGATAGTTTTATTGAAAACTGATATAACTTATTGCATTGCATATGGATAGTTTTATTGAAAACTGATATAACTTATTGCATTGCATATGGATAGTTTTATTAAAAACTGATATAACTTATTGCATTGCATATGGATAGTTTTATTGAAAACTGATATAACTCAGAGCATTGCATATGGATAGTTTTATTAAAAACTGATATAACTTATTGCATTGCATATGGATAGTTTTATTAAAAACTGATATAACTTATTGCATTGCATATGGATAGTTTTATTAAAAACTGATATAACTTATTGCATTGCATATGGATAGTTTTATTAAAAACTGATATAACTTATTGCATTGCATATGGATAGTTTTATTAAAAACTGATATAACTCAGAGCATTGCATATGGATAGTTTTATTAAAAACTGATATAACTTATTGCATTGCATATGGATAGTTTTATTAAAAACTGATATAACTTATTGCATTGCATATGGATAGTTTTATTAAAAACTGATATAACTCAGAGCATTGCATATGGATAGTTTTATTAAAAACTGATATAACTTATTGCATTGCATATGGATAGTTTTATTGAAAACTGATATAACTTATTGCATTGCATATGGTGGGTTTTATTGAAAACTGATATAACTTATTGCATTGCATATGGATAGTGTTATTAAAAACTGATATAACTTATTGCATTGCATATGGATAGTTTTATTAAAAACTGATATAACTCAGAGCATTGCATATGGATAGTTTTATTAAAAACTGATATAACTCAGTGCATTGCATATGGATAGTTTTATTAAAAACTGATATAACTTATTGCATTGCATATGGATAGTTTTATTAAAAACTGATATAACTTATTGCATTGCATATGGATAGTTTTATTAAAAACTGATATAACTCAGAGCATTGCATATGGATAGTTTTATTAAAAACTGATATAACTCAGAGCATTGCATATGGATAGTTTTATTAAAAACTGATATAACTCAGTGCATTGCATATGGATAGTTTTATTAAAAACTGATATAACTTATTGCATTGCATATGGATAGTTTTATTAAAAACTGATATAACTTATTGCATTGCATATGGATAGTTTTATTAAAAACTGATATAACTTGTTGCATTGCATATGGATAGTTTTATTAAAAACTGATATAACTCAGTGCATTGCATATGGATAGTTTTATTAAAAACTGATATAACTTATTGCATTGCATATGGATAGTTTTATTAAAAACTGATATAACTTATTGCATTGCATATGGATAGTTTTATTAAAAACTGATATAACTTATTGCATTGCATATGGATAGTTTTATTAAAAACTGATATAACTCAGTGCATTGCATATGGATAGTTTTATTAAAAACTGATATAACTTATTGCATTGCATATGGATAGTTTTATTAAAATCTGATATAACTCAGTGCATTGCATATGGATAGTTTTATTAAAAACTGATATAACTTATTGCATTGCATATGAACAGTTTTATTAAAAACTGATATAACTTATTGCATTGCATATGGATAGTTTTATTAAAAACTGATATAACTTATTGCATTGCATATGGATAGTTTTATTGAAAACTGATATAACTCAGTGCATTGCATATGGATAGTTTTATTAAAAACTGATATAACTCACTGCATTGCATATGGATAGTTTTATTAAAAACTGATATAACTTATTGCATTGCATATGGATAGTTTTATTAAAACCTGATATAACTTATTGCATTGCATATGGATAGTTTTATTAAAAACTGATATAACTTATTGCATTGCATATGGATAGTTTTATTAAAAACTGATATAACTCAGTGCATTGCATATGGATAGTTTTACTAAAAACTGATATAACTCAGAGCATTGCATATGGATAGTTTTATTGAAAACTGATATAACTCAGTGCATTGCATATGGATAGTTTTATTAAAAACTGATATAACTCAGTGCATTGCATATGGATAGTTTTATTAAAAACTGATATAACTTATTGCATTGCATATGGATAGTTTTATTAAAAACTGATATAACTTATTGCATTGCATATGGATAGTTTTATTAAAAACTGATATAACTTATTGCATTGCATATGGATAGTTTTATTAAAAACGGATATAACTCAGTGCATTGCATATGGATAGTTTTACTAAAAACTGATATAAGTCAGTGCATTGCATATGGATAGTTTTATTAAAAACTGATATAACTTATTGCATTGCATATGGATAGTTTTATTAAAATCTGATATAACTCAGTGCATTGCATATGGATAGTTTTATTAAAAACTGATATAACTTATTGCATTGCATATGAACAGTTTTATTAAAAACTGATATAACTTATTGCATTGCATATGGATAGTTTTATTAAAAACTGATATAACTTATTGCATTGCATATGGATAGTTTTATTGAAAACTGATATAACTCAGTGCATTGCATATGGATAGTTTTATTAAAAACTGATATAACTCGCTGCATTGCATATGGATAGTTTTATTAAAAACTGATATAACTCAGAGCATTGCATATGGATAGTTTTATTAAAAACTGATATAACTTATTGCATTGCATATGAACAGTTTTATTAAAAACTGATATAACTCAGTGCATTGCATATGGATAGTTTTATTAAAAACTGATATAACTCGCTGCATTGCATATGGATAGTTTTATTAAAAACTGATATAACTCAGAGCATTGCATATGGATAGTTTTATTAAAAACTGATAAACCTTATTGCATTGCATATGAACAGTTTTATTAAAAACTGATATAACTCAGTGCATTGCATATGGATAGTTTTATTAAAAACTGATATAACTCGCTGCATTGCATATGGATAGTTTTATTAAAAACTGATATAACTCAGAGCATTGCATATGGATAGTTTTATTAAAATCTGATATAACTCAGTGCATTGCATATGGATAGTTTTATTAAAAACTGATTTAACTTATTGCATTGCATATGAACAGTTTTATTAAAAACTGATATAACTTATTGCATTGCATATGGATAGTTTTATTAAAAACTGATATAACTTATTGCATTGCATATGGATAGTTTTATTGAAAACTGATATAACTCAGTGCATTGCATATGGATAGTTTTATTAAAAACTGATATAACTCACTGCATTGCATATGGATAGTTTTATTAAAAACTGATATAACTTATTGCATTGCATATGGATAGTTTTATTAAAACCTGATATAACTTATTGCATTGCATATGGATAGTTTTATTAAAAACTGATATAACTTATTGCATTGCATATGGATAGTTTTATTAAAAACTGATATAACTCAGTGCATTGCATATGGATAGTTTTACTAAAAACTGATATAACTCAGAGCATTGCATATGGATAGTTTTATTGAAAACTGATATAACTCAGCGCATTGCATATGGATAGTTTTATTAAAAACTGATATAACTCAGTGCATTGCATATGGATAGTTTTATTAAAAACTGATATAACTTATTGCATTGCATATGGATAGTTTTATTAAAAACTGATATAACTTATTGCATTGCATATGGATAGTTTTATTAAAAACTGATATAACTTATTGCATTGCATATGGATAGTTTTATTAAAAACTGATATAACTCAGTGCATTGCATATGGATAGTTTTACTAAAAACTGATATAAGTCAGTGCATTGCATATGGATAGTTTTATTAAAAACTGATATAACTTATTGCATTGCATATGGATAGTTTTATTAAAATCTGATATAACTCAGTGCATTGCATATGGATAGTTTTATTAAAAACTGATATAACTTATTGCATTGCATATGAACAGTTTTATTAAAAACTGATATAACTTATTGCATTGCATATGGATAGTTTTATTAAAAACTGATATAACTTATTGCATTGCATATGGATAGTTTTATTGAAAACTGATATAACTTATTGCATTGCATATGGATAGTTTTATTAAAAACTGATATAACTTATTGCATTGCATATGGATAGTTTTATTGAAAACTGATATAACTCAGAGCATTGCATATGGATAGTTTTATTAAAAACTGATATAACTTATTGCATTGCATATGGATAGTTTTATTAAAAACTGATATAACTTATTGCATTGCATATGGATAGTTTTATTGAAAACTGATATAACTTATTGCATTGCATATGGATAGTTTTATTAAAAACTGATATAACTTATTGCATTGCATACGGATAGTTTTATTGAAAACTGATATAACTTATTGCATTGCATATGGTGGGTTTTATTGAAAACTGATATAACTTATTGCATTGCATATGGATAGTTTTATTAAAAACTGATATAACTTATTGCATTGCATATGGATAGTTTTATTAAAAACTGATATAACTTATTGCATTGCATATGGATAGTTTTATTAAAAACTGATATAACTCAGAGCATTGCATATGGATAGTTTTATTAAAAACTGATATAACTTATTGCATTGCATATGGATAGTTTTATTAAAAACTGATATAACTTATTGCATTGCATATGGATAGTTTTATTAAAAACTGATATAACTCAGAGCATTGCATATGGATAGTTTTATTAAAAACTGATATAACTTATTGCATTGCATATGGATAGTTTTATTAAAAACTGATATAACTTATTGCATTGCATATGGATAGTTTTATTAAAAACTGATATAACTCAGAGCATTGCATATGGATAGTTTTATTAAAAACTGATATAACTTATTGCATTGCATATGGATAGTTTTATTAAAAACTGATATAACTTATAGCATTGCATATGGATAGTTTTATTAAAAACTGATATAACTCAGAGCATTGCATATGGAAAGTTTTATTAAAAACTGATATAACTTATTGCATTGCATATGGATAGTTTTATTGAAAACTGATATAACTTATTGCATTGCATATGGTGGGTTTTATTGAAAACTGATATAACTTATTGCATTGCATATGGATAGTTTTATTAAAAACTGATATAACTTATTGCATTGCATATGGATAGTTTTATTAAAAACTGATATAACTTATTGCATTGCATATGGATAGTTTTATTAAAAACTGATATAACTCAGTGCATTGCATATGGATAGTTTTATTAAAAACTGATATAACTTATTGCATTGCATATGGATAGTTTTATTAAAAACTGATATAACTTATTGCATTGCATATGGATAGTTTTATTAAAAACTGATATAACTTATTGCATTGCATATGGATAGTTTTATTAAAAACTGATATAACTCAGTGCATTGCATATGGATAGTTTTATTAAAAACTGATATAACTTATTGCATTGCATATGGATAGTTTTATTAAAATCTGATATAACTCAGTGCATTGCATATGGATAGTTTTATTAAAAACTGATATAACTTATTGCATTGCATATGAACAGTTTTATTAAAAACTGATATAACTTATTGCATTGCATATGGATAGTTTTATTAAAAACTGATATAACTTATTGCATTGCATATGGATAGTTTTATTGAAAACTGATATAACTCAGTGCATTGCATATGGATAGTTTTATTAAAAACTGATATAACTCACTGCATTGCATATGGATAGTTTTATTAAAAACTGATATAACTTATTGCATTGCATATGGATAGTTTTATTAAAACCTGATATAACTTATTGCATTGCATATGGATAGTTTTATTAAAAACTGATATAACTTATTGCATTGCATATGGATAGTTTTATTAAAAACTGATATAACTCAGTGCATTGCATATGGATAGTTTTACTAAAAACTGATATAACTCAGAGCATTGCATATGGATAGTTTTATTGAAAACTGATATAACTCAGTGCATTGCATATGGATAGTTTTATTAAAAACTGATATAACTCAGTGCATTGCATATGGATAGTTTTATTAAAAACTGATATAACTTATTGCATTGCATATGGATAGTTTTATTAAAAACTGATATAACTTATTGCATTGCATATGGATAGTTTTATTAAAAACTGATATAACTTATTGCATTGCATATGGATAGTTTTATTAAAAACTGATATAACTCAGTGCATTGCATATGGATAGTTTTACTAAAAACTGATATAAGTCAGTGCATTGCATATGGATAGTTTTATTAAAAACTGATATAACTTATTGCATTGCATATGGATAGTTTTATTAAAATCTGATATAACTCAGTGCATTGCATATGGATAGTTTTATTAAAAACTGATATAACTTATTGCATTGCATATGAACAGTTTTATTAAAAACTGATATAACTTATTGCATTGCATATGGATAGTTTTATTAAAAACTGATATAACTTATTGCATTGCATATGGATAGTTTTATTGAAAACTGATATAACTCAGTGCATTGCATATGGATAGTTTTATTAAAAACTGATATAACTCGCTGCATTGCATATGGATAGTTTTATTAAAAACTGATATAACTCAGAGCATTGCATATGGATAGTTTTATTAAAAACTGATATAACTCACTGCATTGCATATGGATAGTTTTATTAAAAACTGATATAACTCAGTGCATTGCATATGGATAGTTTTATTAAAAACTGATATAACTCGCTGCATTGCATATGGATAGTTTTATTAAAAACTGATATAACTCAGAGCATTGCATATGGATAGTTTTATTAAAAACTGATATAACTTATTGCATTGCATATGAACAGTTTTATTAAAAACTGATATAACTCAGTGCATTGCATATGGATAGTTTTATTAAAAACTGATATAACTCGCTGCATTGCATATGGATAGTTTTATTAAAAACTGATATAACTCAGAGCATTGCATATGGATAGTTTTATTAAAATCTGATATAACTCAGTGCATTGCATATGGATAGTTTTATTAAAAACTGATATAACTTATTGCATTGCATATGAACAGTTTTATTAAAAACTGATATAACTTATTGCATTGCATATGGATAGTTTTATTAAAAACTGATATAACTTATTGCATTGCATATGGATAGTTTTATTGAAAACTGATATAACTCAGTGCATTGCATATGGATAGTTTTATTAAAAACTGATATAACTCACTGCATTGCATATGGATAGTTTTATTAAAAACTGATATAACTTATTGCATTGCATATGGATAGTTTTATTAAAACCTGATATAACTTATTGCATTGCATATGGATAGTTTTATTAAAAACTGATATAACTTATTGCATTGCATATGGATAGTTTTATTAAAAACTGATATAACTCAGTGCATTGCATATGGATAGTTTTACTAAAAACTGATATAACTCAGAGCATTGCATATGGATAGTTTTATTGAAAACTGATATAACTCAGCGCATTGCATATGGATAGTTTTATTAAAAACTGATATAACTCAGTGCATTGCATATGGATAGTTTTATTAAAAACTGATATAACTTATTGCATTGCATATGGATAGTTTTATTAAAAACTGATATAACTTATTGCATTGCATATGGATAGTTTTATTAAAAACTGATATAACTTATTGCATTGCATATGGATAGTTTTATTAAAAACTGATATAACTCAGTGCATTGCATATGGATAGTTTTACTAAAAACTGATATAAGTCAGTGCATTGCATATGGATAGTTTTATTAAAAACTGATATAACTTATTGCATTGCATATGGATAGTTTTATTAAAATCTGATATAACTCAGTGCATTGCATATGGATAGTTTTATTAAAAACTGATATAACTTATTGCATTGCATATGAACAGTTTTATTAAAAACTGATATAACTTATTGCATTGCATATGGATAGTTTTATTAAAAACTGATATAACTTATTGCATTGCATATGGATAGTTTTATTGAAAACTGATATAACTCAGTGCATTGCATATGGATAGTTTTATTAAAAACTGATATAACTCAGAGCATTGCATATGGATAGTTTTATTAAAAACTGATATAACTCGCTGCATTGCATATGGATAGTTTTATTAAAAACTGATATAACTCGCTGCATTGCATATGGATAGTTTTATTAAAAACTGATATAACTCAGAGCATTGCATATGGATAGTTTTATTAAAAACTGATATAACTCGCTGCATTGCATATGGATAGTTTTATTAAAAACTGATATAACTTATTGCATTGCATATGGATAGTTTTATTAAAAACTGATATAACTTATTGCATTGCATATGGATAGTTTTATTGAAAACTGATATAACTCAGTGCATTGCATATGGATAGTTTTACTAAAAACTGATATAACTCAGTGCATTGCATATGGATAGTTTTATTAAAAACTGATATAACTTATTGCATTGCATATGGATAGTTTTATTAAAAACTGATATAACTCAGTGCATTGCATATGGATAGTTTTATTAAAACCTGATATAACTCGCTGCATTGCATATGGATAGTTTTATTAAAAACTGATATAACTTATTGCATTGAATATGGATAGTTTTATTAAAAACTGATATAACTTATTGCATTGCATATGGATAGTTTTATTAAAAACTGATATAACTCAATGCATTGCATATGGATAGTTTTATTAAAACCTGATATAACTCGCTGCATTGCATATGGATAGTTTTATTAAAAACTGATATAACTCAGAGCATTGCATATGGATAGTTTTACTAAAAACTGATATAACTCAGTGCATTGCATATGGATAGTTTTATTAAAAACTGATATAACTTATTGCATTGCATATGGATAGTTTTATTAAAAACTGATATAACTTATTGCACTGCATATGGATAGTTTTATTTAAAACTGATATAACTCAGTGCATTGCATATGGATAGTTTTACTAAAAACAGATATAACTCAGTGCATTGCATATGGATAGTTTTATTAAAAACTGATATAACTTATTGCATTGCATATGGATAGTTTTATTAAAAACTGATATAACTCAGTGCATTGCATATGGATAGTTTTATTAAAAACTGATATAACTTATTGCATTGCATATGGATAGTTTTATTTAAAACTGATATAACTCAGTGCATAGCATATGGATAGATTTATTAAAAACTGATATAACTCGCTGCATTGCATATGGATAGTTTTACTAAAAACTGATATAACTTATTGCATTGCATATGGACAGTTTTATTAAAAACTGATATAACTCAGTGCATAGCATATGGATAGTTTTATTAAAAACTGATATAACTCAGTGCATTGCATATGGATAGTTTTATTAAAAACTGATATAACTCAGAGCATTGCATATGGATAGTTTTATTAAAAACTGATATAACTCAGTGCATTGCATATGGATAGTTTTATTAAAAACTGATATAACTCACTGCATTGCATATGGATAGTTTTATTAAAAAGTGATATAACTCAGAGCATTGCATATGGATAGTTTTATTAAAAACTGATATAACTCACTGCATTGCATATGGATTGTTTTATTAAAAACTGATATAACTTATTGCATTGCATATGGATAGTTTTATTAAAAACTGATATAACTTATTGCATTGCATATGAATAGTTTTATTGAAAACTGATATAACTCAGTGCATTGCATATGGATAGTTTTATTAAAAACTGATATAACTCACTGCATTGCATATGGATAGTTTTATTTAAAACTGATATAACTTATTGCATTGCATATGGATAGTTTTATTAAAACCTGATATAACTCGCTGCATTGCATATGGATAGTTTTATTAAAAACTGATATAACTCAGAGCATTGCATATGGATAGTTTTATTAAAAACTGATATAACTCTCTGCATTGCATATGGATAGTTTTATTAAAAACTGATATAACTCACTGCATTGCATATGGATAGTTTTATTAAAAACTGATATAACTTATTGCATTGCATATGGACAGTTTTATTAAAAACTGATATAACTCAGTGCATAGCATATGGATAGTTTTATTAAAAACTGATATAACTCGCTGCATTGCATATGGATAGTTTTATTAAAAACTGATATAACTTATTGCATTGCATATGGATAGTTTTATTAAAAACTGATATAACTCAGTGCATTGCATATGGATGGTTTTACTAAAAACTGATATAACTCAGTGCATTGCATATGGATAGTTTTATTAAAAACTGATATAACTTATTGCATTGCATATGGATAGTTTTATTAAAAACTGATATATTTCAGTGCATTGCATATGGATGGTTTTACTAAAAACTGATATAACTCAGTGCATTGCATATGGATAGTTTTATTAAAAACTGATATAACTTATTGCATTGCATATGGATAGTTTTATTAAAAACTGATATAACTCAGTGCATTGCATATGGATAGTTTTATTAAAAACTGATATAACTTATTGCATTGCATATGGATAGTTTTATTAAAAACTGATATAACTCAGTGCATAGCATATGGATAGTTTTATTAAAAACTGATATAACTCGCTGCATTGCATATGGATAGTTTTATTAAAAACTGATATAACTTATTGCATTGCATATGGATAGTTTTATTAAAAACTGATATAACTCAGTGCATTGCATATGGATAGTTTTACTAAAAACTGATATAACTCGCTGCATTGCATATGGATAGTTTTATTAAACACTGATATAACTTATTGCATTGCATATGGATAGTTTTATTAAAAACTGATATAACTCAGTGCATAGCATATGGATAGTTTTATTAAAAACTGATATAACTTATTGCATTGCATATGGATAGTTTTATTAAAAACTGATATAACTCAGTGCATTGCATATGGATAGTTTTATTAAAAACTGATATAACTTATTGCATTGCATATGGATAGTTTTATTAAAAACTGATATAACTCAGTGCATTGCATATGGATAGTTTTATTAAAAACTGATATAACTTATTGCATTGCATATGGATAGTTTTATTAAAAACTGATATAACTCAGTGCATAGCATATGGATAGTTTTATTAAAAACTGATATAACTTATTGCATTGCATATGGATAGTTTTATTAAAAACTGATATAACTCAGTGCATTGCATATGGATAGTTTTATTAAAAACTGATATAACTTATTGCATTGCATATGGATAGTTTTATTAAAAACTGATATAACTCAGTGCATTGCATATGGATAGTTTTATTAAAAACTGATATAACTTATTGCATTGCATATGGATAGTTTTATTAAAAACTGATATAACTCAGTGCATAGCATATGGATAGTTTTATTAAAAACTGATATAACTCGCTGCATTGCATATGGATAGTTTTATTAAAAACTGATATAACTTATTGCATTGCATATGGATAGTTTTATTTAAAACTGATATAACTCAGTGCATAGCATATGGATAGATTTATTAAAAACTGATATAACTCGCTGCATTGCATATGGATAGTTTTACTAAAAACTGATATAACTTATTGCATTGCATATGGACAGTTTTATTAAAAACTGATATAACTCAGTGCATAGCATATGGATAGTTTTATTAAAAACTGATATAACTCAGTGCATTGCATATGGATAGTTTTATTAAAAACTGATATAACTCAGAGCATTGCATATGGATAGTTTTATTAAAAACTGATATAACTCAGTGCATTGCATATGGATAGTTTTATTAAAAACTGATATAACTCACTGCATTGCATATGGATAGTTTTATTAAAAAGTGATATAACTCAGAGCATTGCATATGGATAGTTTTATTAAAAACTGATATAACTCACTGCATTGCATATGGATTGTTTTATTAAAAACTGATATAACTTATTGCATTGCATATGGATAGTTTTATTAAAAACTGATATAACTCAGTGCATTGCATATGGATAGTTTTACTAAAAACTGATATAACTCGCTGCATTGCATATGGATAGTTTTATTAAACACTGATATAACTTATTGCATTGCATATGGATAGTTTTATTAAAAACTGATATAACTCAGTGCATTGCATATGGATAGTTTTATTAAAAACTGATATAACTCAGTGCATAGCATATGGATAGTTTTATTAAAAACTGATATAACTCGCTGCATTGCATATGGATAGTTTTATTAAAAACTGATATAACTTATTGCATTGCATATGGATAGTTTTATTAAAAACTGATATAACTCAGTGCATTGCATATGGATGGTTTTACTAAAAACTGATATAACTCAGTGCATTGCATATGGATAGTTTTATTAAAAACTGATATAACTTATTGCATTGCATATGGATAGTTTTATTAAAAACTGATATATTTCAGTGCATTGCATATGGATGGTTTTACTAAAAACTGATATAACTCAGTGCATTGCATATGGATAGTTTTATTAAAAACTGATATAACTTATTGCATTGCATATGGATAGTTTTATTAAAAACTGATATAACTCAGTGCATTGCATATGGATAGTTTTATTAAAAACTGATATAACTTATTGCATTGCATATGGATAGTTTTATTAAAAACTGATATAACTCAGTGCATAGCATATGGATAGTTTTATTAAAAACTGATATAACTCGCTGCATTGCATATGGATAGTTTTATTAAAAACTGATATAACTTATTGCATTGCATATGGATAGTTTTATTAAAAACTGATATAACTCAGTGCATTGCATATGGATAGTTTTACTAAAAACTGATATAACTCGCTGCATTGCATATGGATAGTTTTATTAAACACTGATATAACTTATTGCATTGCATATGGATAGTTTTATTAAAAACTGATATAACTCACTGCATTGCATATGGATAGTTTTACTAAAAACTGATATAACTCACTGCATTGCATGTGGATAGTTTTACTAAAAACTGATATAACTCAGTGCATTACATATGGATAGTTTTATTAAAAACTGATATAACTTATTGCATTGCATATGGATAGTTTTATTAAAAACTGATATAACTCAGTGCATTGCATATGGAAAGTTTTATTAAAAACTGATATAACTTATTGCATTGCATATGGATAGTTTTATTGAAAACTGATATAACTCAGTGCATTGCATATGGATAGTTTTATTAAAAACTGATATAACTCAGAGCATTGCATATGGATAGTTTTATTAAAAACTGATATAACTCGCTGCATTGCATATGGATAGTTTTATTAAAAACTGATATAACTCGCTGCATTGCATATGGATAGTTTTATTAAAAACTGATATAACTCAGAGCATTGCATATGGATAGTTTTATTAAAAACTGATATAACTCGCTGCATTGCATATGGATAGTTTTATTAAAAACTGATATAACTTATTGCATTGCATATGGATAGTTTTATTAAAAACTGATATAACTTATTGCATTGCATATGGATAGTTTTATTGAAAGCTGATATAACTCAGTGCATTGCATATGGATAGTTTTACTAAAAACTGATATAACTCAGTGCATTGCATATGGATAGTTTTATTAAAAACTGATATAACTTATTGCATTGCATATGGATAGTTTTATTAAAAACTGATATAACTCAGTGCATTGCATATGGATAGTTTTATTAAAACCTGATATAGCTCGCTGCATTGCATATGGATAGTTTTATTAAAAACTGATATAACTTATTGCATTGCATATGGATAGTTTTATTAAAAACTGATATAACTTATTGCATTGCATATGGATAGTTTTATTAAAAACTGATATAACTCAATGCATTGCATATGGATAGTTTTATTAAAACCTGATATAACTCGCTGCATTGCATATGGATAGTTTTATTAAAAACTGATATAACTCAGAGCATTGCATATGGATAGTTTTACTAAAAACTGATATAACTCAGTGCATTGCATATGGATAGTTTTATTAAAAACTGATATAACTTATTGCATTGCATATGGATAGTTTTATTAAAAACTGATATAACTTATTGCATTGCATATGGATAGTTTTACTAAAAACTGATATAACTTATTGCATTGCATATGGATAGTTTTATTAAAAACTGATATAACTCAGAGCTTTGCATATGGATAGTTTTATTAAAAACTGATATAACTCACTGCATTGCATATGGATAGTTTTACTAAAAACTGATATAACTCAGTGCATTGCATATGGATAGTTTTACTAAAAACTGATATAACTCAGTGCATTGCATATGGATAGTTTTATTAAAAACTGATATAACTTATTGCATTGCATATGGATAGTTTTATTAAAAACTGATATAACTCAGTGCATTGCATATGGATAGTTTTATTAAAAACTGATATAACTTATTGCATTGCATATGGATAGTTTTATTAAAAACTGATATAACTCAGTGCATAGCATATGGATAGTTTTATTTAAAACTGATATAACTTATTGCATTGCATATGGATAGTTTTATTAAAAACTGATATAACTCAGTGCATTGCATATGGATAGTTTTATTAAAACCTGATATAACTCAATGCATTGCATATGGATAGTTTTACTAAAAACTGATATAACTCAGTGCATTGCATATGGATAGTTTTACTAAAAACTGATATAACTCAGTGCATTGCATATGGATAGTTTTATTAAAACCTGATATAACTCAATGCATTGCATATGGATAGTTTTACTAAAAACTGATATAACTTATTGCATTGCATATGGATAGTTTTATTAAAAACTGATATAACTCAGTGCATAGCATATGGATAGTTTTATTTAAAACTGATATAACTTATTGCATTGCATATGGATAGTTTTATTAAAAACTGATATAACTCAGTGCATTGCATATGGATAGTTTTATTAAAAACTGATATAACTTATTGCATTGCATATGGATAGTTTTATTAAAAACTGATATAACTCAGTGCATAGCATATGGATAGTTTTATTTAAAACTGATATAACTTATTGCATTGCATATGGATAGTTTTATTAAAAACTGATATAACTTATTGCATTGCATATGGATAGTTTTATTAAAAACTGATATAACTTATTGCATTGCATATGGATAGTTTTATTAAAAACTGATATAACTCAGTGCATTGCATATGGATAGTTTTATTAAAAACTGATATAACTTATTGCATTGCATATGGATAGTTTTATTAAAAACTGATATAACTCAATGCATTGCATATGGATAGTTTTATTAAAACCTGATATAACTCGCTGCATTGCATATGGATAGTTTTATTAAAAACTGATATAACTCAGAGCATTGCATATGGATAGTTTTACTAAAAACTGATATAACTCAGTGCATTGCATATGGATAGTTTTATTAAAAACTGATATAACTTATTGCATTGCATATGGATAGTTTTATTAAAAACTGATATAACTCAGTGCATAGCATATGGATAGTTTTATTAAAAACTGATATAACTCGCTGCATTGCATATGGATAGTTTTATTAAAAACTGATATAACTTATTGCATTGCATATGGATAGTTTTATTTAAAACTGATATAACTCAGTGCATAGCATATGGATAGATTTATTAAAAACTGATATAACTCGCTGCATTGCATATGGATAGTTTTACTAAAAACTGATATAACTCAGTGCATTGCATATGGATAGTTTTATTAAAAACTGATATAACTCAGAGCTTTGCATATGGATAGTTTTATTAAAAACTGATATAACTCACTGCATTGCATATGGATAGTTTTACTAAAAACTGATATAACTCAGTGCATTGCATATGGATAGTTTTACTAAAAACTGATATAACTCAGTGCATTGCATATGGATAGTTTTATTAAAAACTGATATAACTTATTGCATTGCATATGGATAGTTTTATTAAAAACTGATATAACTCAGTGCATTGCATATGGATAGTTTTACTAAAAACTGATATAACTCAGTGCATTGCATATGGATAGTTTTATTAAAAACTGATATAACTCAGAGCTTTGCATATGGATAGTTTTATTAAAAACTGATATAACTCACTGCATTGCATATGGATAGTTTTACTAAAAACTGATATAACTCAGTGCATTGCATATGGATAGTTTTACTAAAAACTGATATAACTCAGTGCATTGCATATGGATAGTTTTATTAAAAACTGATATAACTCAGAGCTGTGCATATGGATAGTTTTATTAAAAACTGATATAACTCACTGCATTGCATATGGATAGTTTTACTAAAAACTGATATAACTCAGTGCATTGCATATGGATAGTTTTATTAAAAACTGATATAACTCACTGCATTGCATATGGATAGTTTTACTAAAAACTGATATAACTCAGTGCATTGCATATGGATAGTTTTACTAAAAACTGATATAACTCAGTGCATTGCATATGGATAGTTTTATTAAAAACTGATATAACTCAGAGCTTTGCATATGGATAGTTTTATTAAAAACTGATATAACTCACTGCATTGCATATGGATAGTTTTACTAAAAACTGATATAACTCAGTGCATTGCATATGGATAGTTTTACTAAAAACTGATATAACTCAGTGCATTGCATATGGATAGTTTTATTAAAAACTGATATAACTCAGAGCTTTGCATATGGATAGTTTTATTAAAAACTGATATAACTCACTGCATTGCATATGGATAGTTTTACTAAAAACTGATATAACTCAGTGCATTGCATATGGATAGTTTTATTAAAAACTGATATAACTCACTGCATTGCATATGGATAGTTTTACTAAAAACTGATATAACTCAGTGCATTGCATATGGATAGTTTTACTAAAAACTGATATAACTCAGTGCATTGCATATGGATAGTTTTATTAAAAACTGATATAACTCAGAGCTTTGCATATGGATAGTTTTATTAAAAACTGATATAACTCACTGCATTGCATATGGATAGTTTTACTAAAAACTGATATAACTCAGTGCATTGCATATGGATAGTTTTACTAAAAACTGATATAACTCAGTGCATTGCATATGGATAGTTTTATTAAAAACTGATATAACTCAGAGCTTTGCATATGGATAGTTTTATTAAAAACTGATATAACTCACTGCATTGCATATGGATAGTTTTACTAAAAACTGATATAACTCAGTGCATTGCATATGGATAGTTTTACTAAAAACTGATATAACTCAGTGCATTGCATATGGATAGTTTTATTAAAAACTGATATAACTTATTGCATTGCATATGGATAGTTTTATTAAAAACTGATATAACTTATTGCATTGCATATGGATAGTTTTATTAAAAACTGATATAACTCAGTGCATTGCATATGGATAGTTTTATTAAAAACTGATATAACTTATTGCATTGCATATGGATAGTTTTATTAAAAACTGATATAACTTATTGCATTGCATATGGATAGTTTTACTAAAAACTGATATAACTTATTGCATTGCATATGGATAGTTTTATTAAAAACTGATATAACTCAGAGCTTTGCATATGGATAGTTTTATTAAAAACTGATATAACTCACTGCATTGCATATGGATAGTTTTACTAAAAACTGATATAACTCAGTGCATTGCATATGGATAGTTTTATTAAAACCTGATATAACTCGCTGCATTGCATATGGATAGTTTTATTAAAAACTGATATAACTCAGAGCTTTGCATATGGATAGTTTTATTAAAAACTGATATAACTCACTGCATTGCATATGGATAGTTTTACTAAAAACTGATATAACTCAGTGCATTGCATATGGATAGTTTTACTAAAAACTGATATAACTCAGTGCATTGCATATGGATAGTTTTATTAAAAACTGATATAACTTATTGCATTGCATATGGATAGTTTTATTAAAAACTGATATAACTCAGTGCATTGCATATGGATAGTTTTATTAAAAACTGATATAACTTATTGCATTGCATATGGATAGTTTTATTAAAAACTGATATAACTCAGTGCATAGCATATGGATAGTTTTATTTAAAACTGATATAACTTATTGCATTGCATATGGATAGTTTTATTAAAAACTGATATAACTCAGTGCATTGCATATGGATAGTTTTATTAAAACCTGATATAACTCAATGCATTGCATATGGATAGTTTTACTAAAAACTGATATAACTCAGTGCATTGCATATGGATAGTTTTATTAAAAACTGATATAACTCAGTGCATTGCATATGGATAGTTTTATTAAAAACTGATATAACTTATTGCATTGCATATGGATAGTTTTATTAAAAACTGATATAACTCAGTGCATAGCATATGGATAGTTTTATTTAAAACTGATATAACTTATTGCATTGCATATGGATAGTTTTATTAAAAACTGATATAACTCAGAGCATTGCATATGGATAGTTTTATTAAAAACTGATATAACTCGCTGCATTGCATATGGATAGTTTTATTAAAAACTGATATAACTCGCTGCATTGCATATGGATAGTTTTATTAAAAACTGATATAACTCAGAGCATTGCATATGGATAGTTTTATTAAAAACTGATATAACTCGCTGCATTGCATATGGATAGTTTTATTAAAAACTGATATAACTTATTGCATTGCATATGGATAGTTTTATTAAAAACTGATATAACTTATTGCATTGCATATGGATAGTTTTATTAAAAACTGATATAACTCAGTGCATAGCATATGGATAGTTTTATTTAAAACTGATATAACTTATTGCATTGCATATGGATAGTTTTATTAAAAACTGATATAACTTATTGCATTGCATATGGATAGTTTTATTAAAAACTGATATAACTCAGTGCATAGCATATGGATAGTTTTATTTAAAACTGATATAACTTATTGCATTGCATATGGATAGTTTTATTAAAAACTGATATAACTCAGAGCTTTGCATATGGATAGTTTTATTAAAAACTGATATAACTCACTGCATTGCATATGGATAGTTTTACTAAAAACTGATATAACTCAGTGCATTGTATATGGATAGTTTTACTAAAAACTGATATAACTCAGTGCATTGCATATGGATAGTTTTATTAAAAACTGATATAACTTATTGCATTGCATATGGATAGTTTTATTAAAAACTGATATAACTCAGTGCATTGCATATGGATAGTTTTATTAAAAACTGATATAACTTATTGCATTGCATATGGATAGTTTTATTAAAAACTGATATAACTCAGTGCATAGCATATGGATAGTTTTATTTAAAACTGATATAACTTATTGCATTGCATATGGATAGTTTTATTAAAAACTGATATAACTTATTGCATTGCATATGGATAGTTTTATTAAAAACTGATATAACTTATTGCATTGCATATGGATAGTTTTATTAAAAACTGATATAACTCAGTGCATTGCATATGGATAGTTTTATTAAAAACTGATATAACTTATTGCATTGCATATGGATAGTTTTATTAAAAACTGATATAACTCAATGCATTGCATATGGATAGTTTTATTAAAACCTGATATAACTCGCTGCATTGCATATGGATAGTTTTATTAAAAACTGATATAACTCAGAGCATTGCATATGGATAGTTTTACTAAAAACTGATATAACTCAGTGCATTGCATATGGATAGTTTTATTAAAAACTGATATAACTTATTGCATTGCATATGGATAGTTTTATTAAAAACTGATATAACTTATTGCATTGCATATGGATAGTTTTACTAAAAACTGATATAACTTATTGCATTGCATATGGATAGTTTTACTAAAAACTGATATAACTCAGAGCTTTGCATATGGATAGTTTTATTAAAAACTGATATAACTCACTGCATTGCATATGGATAGTTTTACTAAAAACTGATATAACTTATTGCATTGCATATGGATAGTTTTACTAAAAACTGATATAACTCAGTGCATAGCATATGGATAGTTTTATTTAAAACTGATATAACTTATTGCATTGCATATGGATAGTTTTATTAAAAACTGATATAACTCAGAGCTTTGCATATGGATAGTTTTATTAAAAACTGATATAACTCACTGCATTGCATATGGATAGTTTTACTAAAAACTGATATAACTCAGTGCATTGCATATGGATAGTTTTACTAAAAACTGATATAACTCAGTGCATTGCATATGGATAGTTTTATTAAAAACTGATATAACTTATTGCATTGCATATGGATAGTTTTATTAAAAACTGATATAACTCAGTGCATTGCATATGGATAGTTTTATTAAAAACTGATATAACTTATTGCATTGCATATGGATAGTTTTATTAAAAACTGATATAACTCAGTGCATAGCATATGGATAGTTTTATTTAAAACTGATATAACTTATTGCATTGCATATGGATAGTTTTATTAAAAACTGATATAACTTATTGCATTGCATATGGATAGTTTTATTAAAAACTGATATAACTTATTGCATTGCATATGGATAGTTTTATTAAAAACTGATATAACTCAGTGCATTGCATATGGATAGTTTTATTAAAAACTGATATAACTTATTGCATTGCATATGGATAGTTTTATTAAAAACTGATATAACTCAATGCATTGCATATGGATAGTTTTATTAAAACCTGATATAACTCGCTGCATTGCATATGGATAGTTTTATTAAAAACTGATATAACTCAGAGCATTGCATATGGATAGTTTTACTAAAAACTGATATAACTCAGTGCATTGCATATGGATAGTTTTATTAAAAACTGATATAACTTATTGCATTGCATATGGATAGTTTTATTAAAAACTGATATAACTTATTGCATTGCATATGGATAGTTTTACTAAAAACTGATATAACTTATTGCATTGCATATGGATAGTTTTACTAAAAACTGATATAACTCAGAGCTTTGCATATGGATAGTTTTATTAAAAACTGATATAACTCACTGCATTGCATATGGATAGTTTTACTAAAAACTGATATAACTTATTGCATTGCATATGGATAGTTTTACTAAAAACTGATATAACTCAGAGCTTTGCATATGGATAGTTTTATTAAAAACTGATATAACTCAGTGCATTGCATATGGATAGTTTTATTAAAAACTGATATAACTTATTGCATTGCATATGGATAGTTTTATTAAAAACTGATATAACTTATTGCATTGCATATGGATAGTTTTACTAAAAACTGATATAACTCAGAGCTTTGCATATGGATAGTTTTATTAAAAACTGATATAACTCAGTGCATTGCATATGGATAGTTTTATTAAAAACTGATATAACTTATTGCATTGCATATGGATAGTTTTACTAAAAACTGATATAACTTATTGCATTGCATATGGATAGTTTTACTAAAAACTGATATAACTCAGAGCTTTGCATATGGATAGTTTTATTAAAAACTGATATAACTCAGTGCATTGCATATGGATAGTTTTATTAAAAACTGATATAACTTATTGCATTGCATATGGATAGTTTTACTAAAAACTGATATAACTTATTGCATTGCATATGGATAGTTTTACTAAAAACTGATATAACTCAGAGCTTTGCATATGGATAGTTTTATTAAAAACTGATATAACTTATTGCATTGCATATGGATAGTTTTATTAAAAACTGATATAACTCACTGCATTGCATATGGATAGTTTTACTAAAAACTGATATAACTTATTGCATTGCATATGGATAGTTTTACTAAAAACTGATATAACTCAGAGCTTTGCATATGGATAGTTTTATTAAAAACTGATATAACTCAGTGCATTGCATATGGATAGTTTTATTAAAAACTGATATAACTTATTGCATTGCATATGGATAGTTTTACTAAAAACTGATATAACTTATTGCATTGCATATGGATAGTTTTACTAAAAACTGATATAACTCAGAGCTTTGCATATGGATAGTTTTATTAAAAACTGATATAACTTATTGCATTGCATATGGATAGTTTTATTAAAAACTGATATAACTTATTGCATTGCATATGGATAGTTTTACTAAAAACTGATATAACTTATTGCATTGCATATGGATAGTTTTATTAAAAACTGATATAACTCAGAGCTTTGCATATGGATAGTTTTATTAAAAACTGATATAACTCACTGCATTGCATATGGATAGTTTTACTAAAAACTGATATAACTCAGTGCATTGCATATGGATAGTTTTACTAAAAACTGATATAACTCAGTGCATTGCATATGGATAGTTTTATTAAAAACTGATATAACTTATTGCATTGCATATGGATAGTTTTATTAAAAACTGATATAACTTATTGCATTGCATATGGATAGTTTTACTAAAAACTGATATAACTCAGAGCTTTGCATATGGATAGTTTTATTAAAAACTGATATAACTCAGTGCATTGCATATGGATAGTTTTATTAAAAACTGATATAACTTATTGCATTGCATATGGATAGTTTTACTAAAAACTGATATAACTTATTGCATTGCATATGGATAGTTTTACTAAAAACTGATATAACTTAGAGCTTTGCATATGGATAGTTTTATTAAAAACTGATATAACTCAGTGCATTGCATATGGATAGTTTTATTAAAAACTGATATAACTCACTGCATTGCATATGGATAGTTTTACTAAAAACTGATATAACTTATTGCATTGCATATGGATAGTTTTACTAAAAACTGATATAACTCAGAGCTTTGCATATGGATAGTTTTATTAAAAACTGATATAACTCACTGCATTGCATATGGATAGTTTTACTAAAAACTGATATAACTCAGTGCATTGCATATGGATAGTTTTACTAAAAACTGATATAACTCAGTGCATTGCATATGGATAGTTTTATTAAAAACTGATATAACTTATTGCATTGCATATGGATAGTTTTATTAAAAACTGATATAACTTATTGCATTGCATATGGATAGTTTTACTAAAAACTGATATAACTTATTGCATTGCATATGGATAGTTTTACTAAAAACTGATATAACTCAGAGCTTTGCATATGGATAGTTTTATTAAAAACTGATATAACTCACTGCATTGCATATGGATAGTTTTACTAAAAACTGATATAACTTATTGCATTGCATATGGATAGTTTTACTAAAAACTGATATAACTTATTGCATTGCATATGGATAGTTTTACTAAAAACTGATATAACTCAGAGCTTTGCATATGGATAGTTTTATTAAAAACTGATATAACTCACTGCATTGCATATGGATAGTTTTACTAAAAACTGATATAACTTATTGCATTGCATATGGATAGTTTTACTAAAAACTGATATAACTCAGAGCTTTGCATATGGATAGTTTTATTAAAAACTGATATAACTCACTGCATTGCATATGGATAGTTTTACTAAAAACTGATATAACTCAGTGCATTGCATATGGATAGTTTTACTAAAAACTGATATAACTCAGTGCATTGCATATGGATAGTTTTATTAAAAACTGATATAACTTATTGCATTGCATATGGATAGTTTTATTAAAAACTGATATAACTTATTGCATTGCATATGGATAGTTTTACTAAAAACTGATATAACTCAGAGCTTTGCATATGGATAGTTTTATTAAAAACTGATATAACTCAGTGCATTGCATATGGATAGTTTTATTAAAAACTGATATAACTTATTGCATTGCATATGGATAGTTTTACTAAAAACTGATATAACTTATTGCATTGCATATGGATAGTTTTACTAAAAACTGATATAACTCAGAGCTTTGCATATGGATAGTTTTATTAAAAACTGATATAACTCAGTGCATTGCATATGGATAGTTTTATTAAAAACTGATATAACTCACTGCATTGCATATGGATAGTTTTACTAAAAACTGATATAACTTATTGCATTGCATATGGATAGTTTTACTAAAAACTGATATAACTCAGAGCTTTGCATATGGATAGTTTTATTAAAAACTGATATAACTCACTGCATTGCATATGGATAGTTTTACTAAAAACTGATATAACTCAGAGCTTTGCATATGGATAGTTTTATTAAAAACTGATATAACTCAGTGCATTGCATATGGATAGTTTTATTAAAAACTGATATAACTCACTGCATTGCATATGGATAGTTTTACTAAAAACTGATATAACTTATTGCATTGCATATGGATAGTTTTACTAAAAACTGATATAACTCAGAGCTTTGCATATGGATAGTTTTATTAAAAACTGATATAACTCACTGCATTGCATATGGATAGTTTTACTAAAAACTGATATAACTCAGTGCATTGCATATGGATAGTTTTACTAAAAACTGATATAACTCAGTGCATTGCATATGGATAGTTTTATTAAAAACTGATATAACTTATTGCATTGCATATGGATAGTTTTATTAAAAACTGATATAACTTATTGCATTGCATATGGATAGTTTTACTAAAAACTGATATAACTTATTGCATTGCATATGGATAGTTTTATTAAAAACTGATATAACTCACTGCATTGCATATGGATAGTTTTACTAAAAACTGATATAACTTATTGCATTGCATATGGATAGTTTTACTAAAAACTGATATAACTCAGAGCTTTGCATATGGATAGTTTTATTAAAAACTGATATAACTCACTGCATTGCATATGGATAGTTTTACTAAAAACTGATATAACTCAGTGCATTGCATATGGATAGTTTTACTAAAAACTGATATAACTCAGAGCTTTGCATATGGATAGTTTTATTAAAAACTGATATAACTCAGTGCATTGCATATGGATAGTTTTACTAAAAACTGATATAACTCAGTGCATTGCATATGGATAGTTTTACTAAAAACTGATATAACTCAGAGCTTTGCATATGGATAGTTTTACTAAAAACTGATATAACTCAGTGCATTGCATATGGATAGTTTTACTAAAAACTGATATAACTCAGTGCATTGCATATGGATAGTTTTACTAAAAACTGATATAACTCAGAGCTTTGCATATGGATAGTTTTATTAAAAACTGATATAACTCACTGCATTGCATATGGATAGTTTTACTAAAAACTGATATAACTCAGTGCATTGCATATGGATAGTTTTATTAAAACTGATATAACTCACTGCATTGCATATGGATAGTTTTACTAAAAACTGATATAACTTATTGCATTGCATATGGATAGTTTTACTAAAAACTGATATAACTCAGAGCTTTGCATATGGATAGTTTTATTAAAAACTGATATAACTCACTGCATTGCATATGGATAGTTTTACTAAAAACTGATATAACTCAGTGCATTGCATATGGATAGTTTTACTAAAAACTGATATAACTCAGTGCATTGCATATGGATAGTTTTATTAAAAACTGATATAACTTATTGCATTGCATATGGATAGTTTTATTAAAAACTGATATAACTTATTGCATTGCATATGGATAGTTTTACTAAAAACTGATATAACTCAGAGCTTTGCATATGGATAGTTTTATTAAAAACTGATATAACTCAGTGCATTGCATATGGATAGTTTTATTAAAAACTGATATAACTTATTGCATTGCATATGGATAGTTTTACTAAAAACTGATATAACTTATTGCATTGCATATGGATAGTTTTACTAAAAACTGATATAACTCAGAGCTTTGCATATGGATAGTTTTATTAAAAACTGATATAACTCAGTGCATTGCATATGGATAGTTTTATTAAAAACTGATATAACTCACTGCATTGCATATGGATAGTTTTACTAAAAACTGATATAACTTATTGCATTGCATATGGATAGTTTTACTAAAAACTGATATAACTCAGAGCTTTGCATATGGATAGTTTTATTAAAAACTGATATAACTCACTGCATTGCATATGGATAGTTTTACTAAAAACTGATATAACTCAGAGCTTTGCATATGGATAGTTTTATTAAAAACTGATATAACTCAGTGCATTGCATATGGATAGTTTTATTAAAAACTGATATAACTCACTGCATTGCATATGGATAGTTTTACTAAAAACTGATATAACTTATTGCATTGCATATGGATAGTTTTACTAAAAACTGATATAACTCAGAGCTTTGCATATGGATAGTTTTATTAAAAACTGATATAACTCACTGCATTGCATATGGATAGTTTTACTAAAAACTGATATAACTCAGTGCATTGCATATGGATAGTTTTACTAAAAACTGATATAACTCAGTGCATTGCATATGGATAGTTTTATTAAAAACTGATATAACTTATTGCATTGCATATGGATAGTTTTATTAAAAACTGATATAACTTATTGCATTGCATATGGATAGTTTTACTAAAAACTGATATAACTTATTGCATTGCATATGGATAGTTTTACTAAAAACTGATATAACTCAGAGCTTTGCATATGGATAGTTTTATTAAAAACTGAAATAACTCACTGCATTGCATATGGATAGTTTTACTAAAAACTGATATAACTTATTGCATTGCATATGGATAGTTTTACTAAAAACTGATATAACTTATTGCATTGCATATGGATAGTTTTACTAAAAACTGATATAACTCAGAGCTTTGCATATGGATAGTTTTATTAAAAACTGATATAACTCACTGCATTGCATATGGATAGTTTTATTAAAAACTGATATAACTTATTGCATTGCATATGGATAGTTTTACTAAAAACTGATATAACTTATTGCATTGCATATGGATAGTTTTACTAAAAACTGATATAACTCAGAGCTTTGCATATGGATAGTTTTATTAAAAACTGATATAACTCAGTGCATTGCATATGGATAGTTTTATTAAAAACTGATATAACTCACTGCATTGCATATGGATAGTTTTACTAAAAACTGATATAACTTATTGCATTGCATATGGATAGTTTTACTAAAAACTGATATAACTCAGAGCTTTGCATATGGATAGTTTTATTAAAAACTGATATAACTCACTGCATTGCATATGGATAGTTTTACTAAAAACTGATATAACTCAGAGCTTTGCATATGGATAGTTTTATTAAAAACTGATATAACTCAGTGCATTGCATATGGATAGTTTTATTAAAAACTGATATAACTCACTGCATTGCATATGGATAGTTTTACTAAAAACTGATATAACTTATTGCATTGCATATGGATAGTTTTACTAAAAACTGATATAACTCAGAGCTTTGCATATGGATAGTTTTATTAAAAACTGATATAACTCACTGCATTGCATATGGATAGTTTTACTAAAAACTGATATAACTCAGTGCATTGCATATGGATAGTTTTACTAAAAACTGATATAACTCAGTGCATTGCATATGGATAGTTTTATTAAAAACTGATATAACTTATTGCATTGCATATGGATAGTTTTATTAAAAACTGATATAACTTATTGCATTGCATATGGATAGTTTTACTAAAAACTGATATAACTTATTGCATTGCATATGGATAGTTTTATTAAAAACTGATATAACTCACTGCATTGCATATGGATAGTTTTACTAAAAACTGATATAACTTATTGCATTGCATATGGATAGTTTTACTAAAAACTGATATAACTCAGAGCTTTGCATATGGATAGTTTTATTAAAAACTGATATAACTCACTGCATTGCATATGGATAGTTTTACTAAAAACTGATATAACTCAGTGCATTGCATATGGATAGTTTTACTAAAAACTGATATAACTCAGAGCTTTGCATATGGATAGTTTTATTAAAAACTGATATAACTCAGTGCATTGCATATGGGTAGTTTTACTAAAAACTGATATAACTCAGTGCATTGCATATGGATAGTTTTATTAAAAACTGATATAACTTATTGCATTGCATATGGATAGTTTTATTAAAAACTGATATAACTCAGTGCATTGCATATGGATAGTTTTATTAAAAACTGATATAACTTATTGCATTGCATATGGATAGTTTTATTAAAAACTGATATAACTCAGTGCATAGCATATGGATAGTTTTATTAAAAACTGATATAACTCGCTGCATTGCATATGGATAGTTTTATTAAAAACTGATATAACTTATTGCATTGCATATGGATAGTTTTATTTAAAACTGATATAACTCAGTGCATAGCATATGGATAGATTTATTAAAAACTGATATAACTCGCTGCATTGCATATGGATAGTTTTACTAAAAACTGATATAACTTATTGCATTGCATATGGACAGTTTTATTAAAAACTGATATAACTCAGTGCATAGCATATGGATAGTTTTATTAAAAACTGATATAACTCAGTGCATTGCATATGGATAGTTTTATTAAAAACTGATATAACTCAGAGCATTGCATATGGATAGTTTTATTAAAAACTGATATAACTCAGTGCATTGCATATGGATAGTTTTATTAAAAACTGATATAACTCACTACATTGCATATGGATAGTTTTATTAAAAAGTGATATAACTCAGAGCATTGCATATGGATAGTTTTATTAAAAACTGATATAACTCACTGCATTGCATATGGATTGTTTTATTAAAAACTGATATAACTTATTGCATTGCATATGGATAGTTTTATTAAAAACTGATATAACTTATTGCATTGCATATGAATAGTTTTATTGAAAACTGATATAACTTATTGCATTGCATATGGATAGTTTTACTAAAAACTGATATAACTCGCTGCATTGCATATGGATAGTTTTATTAAACACTGATATAACTTATTGCATTGCATATGGATAGTTTTATTTAAAACTGATATAACTCAGAGCATTGCATATGGATAGTTTTATTAAAAACTGATATAACTCAGTGCATTGCATATGGATAGTTTTATTAAAAACTGATATAACTCACTGCATTGCATATGGATAGTTTTATTAAAAACTGATATAACTCACTGCATTGCATATGGATTGTTTTATTAAAAACTGATATAACTTATTGCATTGCATATGGATAGTTTTATTAAAAACTGATATAACTTATTGCATTGCATATGAATAGTTTTATTGAAAACTGATATAACTCAGTGCATTGCATATGGATAGTTTTATTAAAAACTGATATAACTCACTGCATTGCATATGGATAGTTTTATTAAAACTGATATAACTTATTGCATTGCATATGGATAGTTTTATTAAAACCTGATATAACTCGCTGCATTGCATATGGATAGTTTTATTAAAAACTGATATAACTCAGAGCATTGCATATGGATAGTTTTATTAAAAACTGATATAACTCGCTGCATTGCATATGGATAGTTTTATTAAAAACTGATATAACTCAGTGCATTGCATATGGATAGTTTTATTAAAAACTGATATAACTTATTGCATTGCATATGGATAGTTTTATTAAAAACTGATATAACTCAGTGCATAGCATATGGATAGTTTTATTAAAAACTGATATAACTCGCTGCATTGCATATGGATAGTTTTATTAAAAACTGATATAACTTATTGCATTGCATATGGATAGTTTTATTAAAAACTGATATAACTCAGAGCATTGCATATGGATAGTTTTATTAAAAACTGATATAACTTATTGCATTGCATATGGATAGTTTTATTAAAAACTGATATAACTTATTGCATTGCATATGGATAGTTTTATTAAAAACTGATATAACTCAGAGCATTGCATATGGATAGTTTTATTAAAAACTGATATAACTTATTGCATTGCATATGGATAGTTTTATTAAAAACTGATATAACTTATTGCATTGCATATGGATAGTTTTATTAAAAACTGATATAACTCAGTGCATTGCATATGGAAAGTTTTATTAAAAACTGATATAACTTATTGCATTGCATATGGATAGTTTTATTTAAAACTGATATAACTTATTGCATTGCATATGGATAGTTTTATTAAAAACTGATATAACTCAGAGCATTGCATATGGATAGTTTTATTAAAAACTGATATAACTCAGTGCATTGCATATGGAAAGTTTTATTAAAAACTGATATAACTTATTGCATTGCATATGGATAGTTTTATTAAAAACTGATATAACTTATTGCATTGCATATGGATAGTTTTATTAAAAACTGATATAACTCAGTGCATTGCATATGGAAAGTTTTATTAAAAACTGATATAACTTATTGCATTGCATATGGATAGTTTTATTAAAAACTGATATAACTTATTGCATTGCATATGGATAGTTTTATTAAAAACTGATATAACTTATTGCATTGCATATGGATAGTTTTATTAAAAACTGATATAACTTATTGCATTGCATATGGATAGTTTTATTAAAAACTGATATAACTTATTGCATTGCATATGGATAGTTTTATTAAAAACTGATATAACTCAGTGCATTGCATATGGAAAGTTTTATTAAAAACTGATATAACTTATTGCATTGCATATGGATAGTTTTATTAAAAACTGATATAACTTATTGCATTGCATATGGATAGTTTTATTAAAAACTGATATAACTTATTGCATTGCATATGGATAGTTTTATTAAAAACTGATATAACTTATTGCATTGCATATGGATAGTTTTATTAAAAACTGATATAACTCAGTGCATTGCATATGGAAAGTTTTATTAAAAACTGATATAACTTATTGCATTGCATATGGATAGTTTTATTAAAAACTGATATAACTTATTGCATTGCATATGGATAGTTTTATTAAAATCTGATATAACTCAGTGCATTGCATATGGAAAGTTTTATTAAAAACTGATATAACTTATTGCATTGCATATGGATAGTTTTATTAAAACTGATATAACTTATTGCATTGCATATGGATAGTTTTATTAAAAACTGATATAACTTATTGCATTGCATATGGATAGTTTTATTAAAAACTGATATAACTTATTGCATTGCATATGGATAGTTTTATTAAAAACTGATATAACTTATTGCATTGCATATGGATAGTTTTATTAAAAACTGATATAACTTATTGCATTGCATATGGATAGTTTTATTAAAAACTGATATAACTTATTGCATTGCATATGGATAGTTTTATTAAAAACTGATATAACTTATTGCATTGCATATGGATAGTTTTATTAAAAACTGATATAACTTATTGCATTGCATATGGATAGTTTTATTAAAAACTGATATAACTCAGTGCATTGCATATGGAAAGTTTTATTAAAAACTGATATAACTTATTGCATTGCATATGGATAGTTTTATTAAAAACTGATATAACTCAGAGCATTGCATATGGATAGTTTTATTAAAAACTGATATAACTTATTGCATTGCATATGGATAGTTTTATTAAAAACTGATATAACTTATTGCATTGCATATGGATAGTTTTATTAAAAACTGATATAACTCAGTGCATTGCATATGGAAAGTTTTATTAAAAACTGATATAACTTATTGCATTGCATATGGATAGTTTTATTTAAAACTGATATAACTTATTGCATTGCATATGGATAGTTTTATTAAAAACTGATATAACTCAGAGCATTGCATATGGATAGTTTTATTAAAAACTGATATAACTCAGTGCATTGCATATGGAAAGTTTTATTAAAAACTGATATAACTTATTGCATTGCATATGGATAGTTTTATTAAAAACTGATATAACTTATTGCATTGCATATGGATAGTTTTATTAAAAACTGATATAACTCAGTGCATTGCATATGGATAGTTTTATTAAAAACTGATATAACTTATTGCATTGCATATGGATAGTTTTATTAAAAACTGATATAACTCAGTGCATTGCATATGGAAAGTTTTATTAAAAACTGATATAACTTATTGCATTGCATATGGATAGTTTTATTAAAAACTGATATAACTCAGAGCATTGCATATGGATAGTTTTATTAAAAACTGATATAACTTATTGCATTGCATATGGATAGTTTTATTAAAAACTGATATAACTTATTGCATTGCATATGGATAGTTTTATTAAAAACTGATATAACTCAGTGCATTGCATATGGAAAGTTTTATTAAAAACTGATATAACTTATTGCATTGCATATGGATAGTTTTATTTAAAACTGATATAACTTATTGCATTGCATATGGATAGTTTTATTAAAAACTGATATAACTTATTGCATTGCATATGGATAGTTTTATTAAAAACTGATATAACTTATTGCATTGCATATGGATAGTTTTATTAAAAACTGATATAACTCAGTGCATTGCATATGGAAAGTTTTATTAAAAACTGATATAACTTATTGCATTGCATATGGATAGTTTTATTTAAAACTGATATAACTTATTGCATTGCATATGGATAGTTTTATTAAAAACTGATATAACTTATTGCATTGCATATGGATAGTTTTATTAAAAACTGATATAACTCAGTGCATTGCATATGGAAAGTTTTATTAAAAACTGATATAACTTATTGCATTGCATATGGATAGTTTTATTAAAAACTGATATAACTCAGAGCATTGCATATGGATAGTTTTATTAAAAACTGATATAACTTATTGCATTGCATATGGATAGTTTTATTAAAAACTGATATAACTCAGTGCATTGCATATGGAAAGTTTTATTAAAAACTGATATAACTTATTGCATTGCATATGGATAGTTTTATTTAAAACTGATATAACTTATTGCATTGCATATGGATAGTTTTATTAAAAACTGATATAACTCAGAGCATTGCATATGGATAGTTTTATTAAAAACTGATATAACTCAGTGCATTGCATATGGAAAGTTTTATTAAAAACTGATATAACTTATTGCATTGCATATGGATAGTTTTATTTAAAACTGATATAACTTATTGCATTGCATATGGATAGTTTTATTAAAAACTGATATAACTCAGAGCATTGCATATGGATAGTTTTATTAAAAACTGATATAACTCAGTGCATTGCATATGGAAAGTTTTATTAAAAACTGATATAACTTATTGCATTGCATATGGATAGTTTTATTAAAAACTGATATAACTCAGTGCATTGCATATGGATAGTTTTATTAAAAACTGATATAACTTATTGCATTGCATATGGATAGTTTTATTAAAAACTGATATAACTCAGTGCATTGCATATGGAAAGTTTTATTAAAAACTGATATAACTTATTGCATTGCATATGGATAGTTTTATTTAAAACTGATATAACTTATTGCATTGCATATGGATAGTTTTATTAAAAACTGATATAACTCAGAGCATTGCATATGGATAGTTTTATTAAAAACTGATATAACTCAGTGCATTGCATATGGAAAGTTTTATTAAAAACTGATATAACTTATTGCATTGCATATGGATAGTTTTATTTAAAACTGATATAACTTATTGCATTGCATATGGATAGTTTTATTAAAAACTGATATAACTCAGTGCATTGCATATGGATAGTTTTATTAAAAACTGATATAACTCAGTGCATTGCATATGGAAAGTTTTATTAAAAACTGATATAACTTATTGCATTGCATATGGATAGTTTTATTAAAAACTGATATAACTCAGAGCATTGCATATGGATAGTTTTATTAAAAACTGATATAACTTATTGCATTGCATATGGATAGTTTTATTAAAAACTGATATAACTTATTGCATTGCATATGGATAGTTTTATTAAAAACTGATATAACTCAGTGCATTGCATATGGAGAGTTTTATTAAAAACTGATATAACTTATTGCATTGCATATGGATAGTTTTATTTAAAACTGATATAACTTATTGCATTGCATATGGATAGTTTTATTAAAAACTGATATAACTCAGAGCATTGCATATGGATAGTTTTATTAAAAACTGATATAACTCAGTGCATTGCATATGGAAAGTTTTATTAAAAACTGATATAACTTATTGCATTGCATATGGATAGTTTTATTAAAAACTGATATAACTTATTGCATTGCATATGGATAGTTTTATTAAAAACTGATATAACTCAGTGCATTGCATATGGAAAGTTTTATTAAAAACTGATATAACTTATTGCATTGCATATGGATAGTTTTATTAAAAACTGATATAACTCAGTGCATTGCATATGGAAAGTTTTATTAAAAACTGATATAACTTATTGCATTGCATATGGATAGTTTTATTAAAACTGATATAACTTATTGCATTGCATATGGATAGTTTTATTAAAAACTGATATAACTCAGTGCATTGCATATGGAAAGTTTTATTAAAAACTGATATAACTTATTGCATTGCATATGGATAGTTTTATTTAAAACTGATATAACTTATTGCATTGCATATGGATAGTTTTATTAAAAACTGATATAACTTATTGCATTGCATATGGATAGTTTTATTAAAAACTGATATAACTTATTGCATTGCATATGGATAGTTTTATTAAAAACTGATATAACTCAGTGCATTGCATATGGAAAGTTTTATTAAAAACTGATATAACTTATTGCATTGCATATGGATAGTTTTATTTAAAACTGATATAACTTATTGCATTGCATATGGATAGTTTTATTAAAAACTGATATAACTTATTGCATTGCATATGGATAGTTTTATTAAAAACTGATATAACTCAGAGCATTGCATATGGATAGTTTTATTAAAAACTGATATAACTTATTGCATTGCATATGGATAGTTTTATTAAAAACTGATATAACTTATTGCATTGCATATGGATAGTTTTATTAAAAACTGATATAACTCAGTGCATTGCATATGGAAAGTTTTATTAAAAACTGATATAACTTATTGCATTGCATATGGATAGTTTTATTTAAAACTGATATAACTTATTGCATTGCATATGGATAGTTTTATTAAAAACTGATATAACTTATTGCATTGCATATGGATAGTTTTATTAAAAACTGATATAACTCAGAGCATTGCATATGGATAGTTTTATTAAAAACTGATATAACTTATTGCATTGCATATGGATAGTTTTATTAAAAACTGATATAACTCAGTGCATTGCATATGGAAAGTTTTATTAAAAACTGATATAACTTATTGCATTGCATATGGATAGTTTTATTTAAAACTGATATAACTTATTGCATTGCATATGGATAGTTTTATTAAAAACTGATATAACTTATTGCATTGCATATGGATAGTTTTATTAAAAACTGATATAACTCAGTGCATTGCATATGGATAGTTTTATTAAAAACTGATATAACTTATTGCATTGCATATGGATAGTTTTATTAAAAACTGATATAACTTATTGCATTGCATATGGATAGTTTTATTAAAAACTGATATAACTCAGTGCATTGCATATGGATAGTTTTATTAAAAACTGATATAACTTATTGCATTGCATATGGATAGTTTTATTAAAACTGATATAACTTATTGCATTGCATATGGATAGTTTTATTAAAAACTGATATAACTTATTGCATTGCATATGGATAGTTTTATTAAAAACTGATATAACTTATTGCATTGCATATGGATAGTTTTATTAAAAACTGATATAACTCAGTGCATTGCATATGGAAAGTTTTATTAAAAACTGATATAACTTATTGCATTGCATATGGATAGTTTTATTAAAAACTGATATAACTTATTGCATTGCATATGGATAGTTTTATTAAAAACTGATATAACTTATTGCATTGCATATGGATAGTTTTATTAAAAACTGATATAACTCAGTGCATTGCATATGGATAGTTTTATTAAAAACTGATATAACTTATTGCATTGCATATGGATAGTTTTATTAAAAACTGATATAACTCAGAGCATTGCATATGGATAGTTTTATTAAAAACTGATATAACTTATTGCATTGCATATGGATAGTTTTATTAAAAACTGATATAACTTATTGCATTGCATATGGATAGTTTTATTAAAAACTGATATAACTTATTGCATTGCATATGGATAGTTTTATTAAAAACTGATATAACTCAGTGCATTGCATATGGAAAGTTTTATTAAAAACTGATATAACTTATTGCATTGCATATGGATAGTTTTATTAAAAACTGATATAACTTATTGCATTGCATATGGATAGTTTTATTAAAAACTGATATAACTTATTGCATTGCATATGGATAGTTTTATTAAAAACTGATATAACTTATTGCATTGCATATGGATAGTTTTATTAAAAACTGATATAACTTATTGCATTGCATATGGATAGTTTTATTAAAAACTGATATAACTTATTGCATTGCATATGGATAGTTTTATTAAAAACTGATATAACTTATTGCATTGCATATGGATAGTTTTATTAAAAACTGATATAACTCAGTGCATTGCATATGGATAGTTTTATTAAAAACTGATATAACTTATTGCATTGCATATGGATAGTTTTATTAAAAACTGATATAACTTATTGCATTGCATATGGATAGTTTTATTAAAAACTGATATAACTTATTGCATTGCATATGGATAGTTTTATTAAAAACTGATATAACTTATTGCATTGCATATGGATAGTTTTATTAAAAACTGATATAACTTATTGCATTGCATATGGATAGTTTTATTAAAAACTGATATAACTTATTGCATTGCATATGGATAGTTTTATTAAAAACTGATATAACTTATTGCATTGCATATGGATAGTTTTATTAAAAACTGATATAACTCAGTGCATTGCATATGGATAGTTTTATTAAAAACTGATATAACTTATTGCATTGCATATGGATAGTTTTATTAAAAACTGATATAACTCAGTGCATTGCATATGGATAGTTTTATTAAAAACTGATATAACTTATTGCATTGCATATGGATAGTTTTATTAAAAACTGATATAACTTATTGCATTGCATATGGATAGTTTTATTAAAAACTGATATAACTTATTGCATTGCATATGGATAGTTTTATTAAAAACTGATATAACTCAGTGCATTGCATATGGATAGTTTTATTAAAAACTGATATAACTTATTGCATTGCATATGGATAGTTTTATTAAAAACTGATATAACTCAGTGCATTGCATATGGATAGTTTTATTAAAAACTGATATAACTTATTGCATTGCATATGGATAGTTTTATTAAAAACTGATATAACTTATTGCATTGCATATGGATAGTTTTATTAAAAACTGATATAACTTATTGCATTGCATATGGATAGTTTTATTAAAAACTGATATAACTCAGTGCATTGCATATGGATAGTTTTATTAAAAACTGATATAACTTATTGCATTGCATATGGATAGTTTTATTAAAAACTGATATAACTTATTGCATTGCATATGGATAGTTTTATTAAAAACTGATATAACTTATTGCATTGCATATGGATAGTTTTATTAAAAACTGATATAACTCAGTGCATTGCATATGGATAGTTTTATTAAAAACTGATATAACTTATTGCATTGCATATGGATAGTTTTATTAAAAACTGATATAACTCAGAGCATTGCATATGGATAGTTTTATTAAAAACTGATATAACTTATTGCATTGCATATGGATAGTTTTATTAAAAACTGATATAACTTATTGCATTGCATATGGATAGTTTTATTAAAACTGATATAACTTATTGCATTGCATATGGATAGTTTTATTAAAAACTGATATAACTTATTGCATTGCATATGGATAGTTTTATTAAAAACTGATATAACTTATTGCATTGCATATGGATAGTTTTATTAAAAACTGATATAACTTATTGCATTGCATATGGATAGTTTTATTAAAAACTGATATAACTTATTGCATTGCATATGGATAGTTTTATTAAAAACTGATATAACTCAGTGCATTGCATATGGATAGTTTTATTAAAAACTGATATAACTTATTGCATTGCATATGGATAGTTTTATTAAAAACTGATATAACTTATTGCATTGCATATGGATAGTTTTATTAAAAACTGATATAACTTATTGCATTGCATATGGATAGTTTTATTAAAAACTGATATAACTCAGTGCATTGCATATGGATAGTTTTATTAAAAACTGATATAACTTATTGCATTGCATATGGATAGTTTTATTAAAAACTGATATAACTTATTGCATTGCATATGGATAGTTTTATTAAAAACTGATATAACTTATTGCATTGCATATGGATAGTTTTATTAAAAACTGATATAACTTATTGCATTGCATATGGATAGTTTTATTAAAAACTGATATAACTCAGAGCATTGCATATGGATAGTTTTATTAAAAACTGATATAACTTATTGCATTGCATATGGATAGTTTTATTAAAAACTGATATAACTTATTGCATTGCATATGGATAGTTTTATTAAAAACTGATATAACTTATTGCATTGCATATGGATAGTTTTATTAAAAACTGATATAACTTATTGCATTGCATATGGATAGTTTTATTAAAAACTGATATAACTTATTGCATTGCATATGGATAGTTTTATTAAAAACTGATATAACTTATTGCATTGCATATGGATAGTTTTATTAAAAACTGATATAACTCAGTGCATTGCATATGGATAGTTTTATTAAAAACTGATATAACTTATTGCATTGCATATGGATAGTTTTATTAAAAACTGATATAACTCAGTGCATTGCATATGGATAGTTTTATTAAAAACTGATATAACTTATTGCATTGCATATGGATAGTTTTATTAAAAACTGATATAACTTAGTGCATTGCATATGGATAGTTTTATTAAAAACTGATATAACTTATTGCATTGCATATGGATAGTTTTATTAAAAACTGATATAACTCAGTGCATTGCATATGGATAGTTTTATTAAAAACTGATATAACTTATTGCATTGCATATGGATAGTTTTATTAAAAACTGATATAACTTAGTGCATTGCATATGGATAGTTTTATTAAAAACTGATATAACTTATTGCATTGCATATGGATAGTTTTATTAAAAACTGATATAACTTAGTGCATTGCATATGGATAGTTTTATTAAAAACTGATATAACTTATTGCATTGCATATGGATAGTTTTATTAAAAACTGATATAACTTATTGCATTGCATATGGATAGTTTTATTAAAAACTGATATAACTTATTGCATTGCATATGGATAGTTTTATTAAAAACTGATATAACTTATTGCATTGCATATGGATAGTTTTATTAAAAACTGATATAACTTATTGCATTGCATATGGATAGTTTTATTAAAAACTGATATAACTTATTGCATTGCATATGGATAGTTTTATTAAAAACTGATATAACTTATTGCATTGCATATGGATAGTTTTATTAAAAACTGATATAACTTATTGCATTGCATATGGATAGTTTTATTAAAAACTGATATAACTTATTGCATTGCATATGGATAGTTTTATTAAAAACTGATATAACTTATTGCATTGCATATGGATAGTTTTATTAAAAACTGATATAACTTATTGCATTGCATATGGATAGTTTTATTAAAAACTGATATAACTTATTGCATTGCATATGGATAGTTTTATTAAAAACTGATATAACTCAGTGCATTGCATATGGATAGTTTTATTAAAAACTGATATAACTTATTGCATTGCATATGGATAGTTTTATTAAAAACTGATATAACTTATTGCATTGCATATGGATAGTTTTATTAAAAACTGATATAACTTATTGCATTGCATATGGATAGTTTTATTAAAAACTGATATAACTTATTGCATTGCATATGGATAGTTTTATTAAAAACTGATATAACTTATTGCATTGCATATGGATAGTTTTATTAAAAACTGATATAACTTATTGCATTGCATATGGATAGTTTTATTAAAAACTGATATAACTTATTGCATTGCATATGGATAGTTTTATTAAAAACTGATATAACT